>JZLH01S0602603.1:7500-13482 GCA_001188425.1 Eucidaris tribuloides | reverse complement strand
ATAGAATTTTCTTAAATCGAAGCAGGTGAAGGGAAATTATGTCTGCTTTCCAATAAAAAACATGATTTGTGATGTTTTCCAGCTCTAAAAAAAGTTAAGCGCCTCGGTTCAAGACTAACCGTGCAGAATCTCTGGTAAATGCTAAAAATAGCCAACTTGTAAGATTGCACTAAAAAATTCTTTAAAAATACAACAACCCTGATTTATCCAAATTGTGCATACCTGTAGAATCTATAGTCCTCGCTTAATATATCAGACCACAAAATGTGGTGATTTTCCACTCTGCTTATTTTTAAAGATTTTTTTAGTACATCCAGGCAATGACATAATCATTGTACTGCCTTCCCGGTAGGCATTGCGCCCATTGGAATTGTGATGTGCGCCCTATAGTGCCAGAGTTTAGCACACAGAGAAACCACAGAGTTCATATGAATTTGATTTTCTGGCATTTATTAATCCACAGACTAACAACTGACATCAGTAGGACATTTACCTGGAAGCATCATCTGTGAAAACACATTGAAGATCGCCCTCTGTAGGTAGGTTATGACCCAACCAAATGCTTGAATCTATGACATAAAGCCATGTTATAGTTTGGATGTAAACATTCAAGTTGTTTGTTATTGTCAAATAGAAGCCCAATGTATCGCAATGTTATTGTATGAAAATATTAAGTGATCAAACAAGCGTAGCCCTGGGTAATGATTCAATTAGTTTTATATTGATATCAATGGCATTGACATTTTCCATAACAATGTATCCATTTAGTGTGCTTGCATGGTTCGAAACAAGAACATCCTGGTTAGAAATATAGCCATGATGTGTGAATGAAACAGATAATTCTCTATATGGAAGTGATTTCCTAGAATTGCATTGTACATGTAAATTACAATGTATTTTGATCATAATTGCATAATATTCTACACTAATTTGCGGGTATGAGTAGCAGTTTTGATATAGTGAACTGCATAGGAAATTGCACAAAATATTCATTTACCCACTGATAAGAGATTTAAAATTTGATTCTCCATTATTGTGGCTATGTGGGATTGTATAAAGATGTTACACAAACAAGCAAGCAAACAAACAAACAAATAAACATGCAAAAAAATGAATTAAACAAACAAAAATCATTTTCCATTATCAATGGATGCTCACATAGATTCTTGATTAAGAGGAAATTCTGTGAATAAAGGATGTAAAAATAGATTCATTCTTGCCAATTCGTTTGTAGAAGGAAAGTGACCATGATGTAGAAATGTAATCAGAACTGGAATAATTTCACAGAACATGAGTTGGAAAGAGTGATCTCAAGTCCCGAGGTATGTTTTTTCCTGAGTAGGACTGGTTCACTGGACCATAAAATTGGTCCTGTTCGACAGTCAGCTTACAAAATCAAGGGTATATCATATTTCATTTTTGATTAGCTTTAATGTGTGGGCAAATCATGTTGAGACTACAAAGTTCACATTTTATTTTCCTGGTGAAATATCTTCCACAGGAACCTGACAGATCTATGCTGGGAGGGCTTCAAGAACCAAATGGATTGACATGTTTCAAAATATAAATTGACTGGTATGTATATTTGTATTTCCCTTTTTAGTGTGCACGATTGAAGAGAATGATATTGTTTATGCCAACATTCAACTGAGGAATAACTGTGACTGAGAGTGAACTCGATGAAATGGCTGAAATATTTGACATTGTTTAGTGGTCTTTAAATTGAAGACCATGACTGTTTAACATTGTTCTGGAATGTATTTCAT
Source organism: Eucidaris tribuloides (assembly GCA_001188425.1). Taxonomy (NCBI): domain Eukaryota; kingdom Metazoa; phylum Echinodermata; class Echinoidea; order Cidaroida; family Cidaridae; genus Eucidaris; species Eucidaris tribuloides. The sequence continues at coordinate 11,716 of JZLH01S0602603.1, read as the reverse complement.
CAGACAAGCCAAATTTTCAAATCTGGTTTTGTAAATGTTTTATAGAAATTTCTTGTCATTTACCAGCCTTGGTATTTGGTTGTGTCATTCATTAAAGGCAGGAAATTTCATTTGCACTCCTGCCACAGCTCAGGTAAACATCACTCATGACCTTTGGCTATTCATGACAAGGTTTGAGGTTCCACCACCGTTTGACTGCCAAAATAGCCCAAATAGGGAGTTTATGTTTTCATAACCAAAGATATGTTTCCTAGACTAAAATTTTGTGGTGAATGCATTTCTGAAGTCAGAAATACAAAATATGCTTTCGTTTTTGAGATATGTTAAAATTTGTTAAGTGTGTGTGTGTGTTGCAGAGTAGCTACTGGGCATATGTGGTCTTGGTTCCATGGGAAGGGGATTAAAGCCCCCCCCCCCCCTCTCCCCCTTGAGATCTCGGTTGTGGATCGGTCCAAAATTTTGCATGTGCACACAGTTTTGTGTATACTACAGAATTGCATAGAACGTTTTTAAAGATATCCATAGTTTACTTATAATCAATTATGCAGATATATTCTTGAATTCATATTTTTGCCAATAAATCACTAAATTATGAAATGCTAGTTGTTGGCAATATTCTTTATGACATTTTAAATAATTTTCTGGAAAAGAAAGTTTGCTGTATTGAAATGAATTTCTTATGCATTACATTGTCTTTTTTTTATTTCTTATTTCTTTGTTTTGTTTACCAATTGTCATTGATTCTCAATGATATTTGCCAAAATCACTTTTGCGATAAAATGCATAGATTGATGAATTTTACTCAGTAAAAGTACAAATAATCACACATTAGTATTGAAATTGTGCATGAAATCACGTTTTGCACGATATGTGGTGCGACATGCAAGTTCAAAATGTTGCTTAACTTCAGGAGTGTCTGCTCAGACGTCACAAATGTGGTCTAAAAAGATGCGCGAGATTCAAAAGAAAAAAGTCATGAAGTGCCCTGGTAAGAGCTTCACATATTACGGAGTTATTGCATAAAAAAAAGTTGAGGGGGCCGGGGCCTTTTAGGCACCCCAGTCTGTTTATTGTTAAAGACTTTGAAGTAGTGAAAAAAATGTAATTGTTACATTAATCGTAGAATGTATGAAAGGTAAGAGTAAGCATTCTGCCCTCAGTAGAATGTTACTCATTTCAATTTATAAACCATATTTAGACACTGACAAAGCTATTTTTAGACCATAATTAGCACAATTGATGTGATATTATTTCACAGTTACCCCAACATATTCATGTTCAACTGTGTGTATCAAAGGCAACTAAGTGGTCATATTCAGATCAACATTGTATTATGAATTGACCATAAATAAATAATTGTTTATAATGTCTACCGAGGTCAAATTTATCCATCAAATGCTTACTGGGTTCAGAGCAAATATTATATCTAATTAATCTATTAAAAGACAAATTAAAATAATAGTAATGAGACAAACAAGGGAGGTCATATTGTATTGTCAACAGAAGGTTGTGTGCGCGTGTGTGTGGGTATAATTTATGTCTAAGGGCAATTCCATAAAATATGTACGTCCGACCTCCTATATGTGTGACCTTCCGGAAATGATTTCTTTGATTTCTTGTTCTTAAAGAGTTATAATGCTCTTAAATTATCATGGCTTGAGCTGTTTGTGGAAGTGAAGCATTAAAGAATGGAGAAAAATGGGGGGTCAAAATGTACAAAAGTTGATTATTTTATGGAATTGCCCCTAAGTGAATGTCGATAGATGACGGGAGAGAATACCAGTAGAACTCTGTCGTTTACCTTGTGGCTTCAGTGTGTATTTCCTTCCTCAAATTATACGATTAGAGAGTTAAAATGATAGGGGCCCCAAATCACAATGATTCATTGACACAGATTGCCATGTACAAAAGTGATATCTATACAAGGATTATATTTTGTATCAAAATAGAACTAGGGAGAGTCATGTTACCACCAGCAAATTGATATGTTTGGATAATGTACTTCAGACGAGGGGTCAAATTGAACTTCGTTCGCCATACCGAGTTTGGGGCGCGCGCCGGCGTGTTGCCAAATAAGGCACGTGCATACACGTGACCGGCCTGTGTACATTACATTGCACGCTTAGTAACAGGCTTGTTGAGAATGTTTAAGTGTGCCATGCATATCTTTGAGTGGGTTCTCCAATTTAATAGCTGTCAGTGAATGGTAGGGAGAAGATTCCATAATAGACGACTGAAAAACTAACCCAAATCCACTATTTTTGCATTTGCAGAGACAAACACTAAGATGTTTTTTTATTTTTTGTTTGCCATATTTTTTAAAGTGAAATTCAAGTTCTATCTAAATTTCTTAGACAATTTGTAATTTTTGCACAATGGGCACGCTTCTTTCATTGATAGAATTTGTGAAATGTGAATGACTTATAGGGCCTATGAATGATATTAAGTAAGAGTGAACTCGGCCAATTTTTTGTGACAGTTTTTTCCCATTTTGTTATGATTTCCAAAAGTTTGACAAAAACACACAGTCATATGATATTCATTATGAGTAAATGAAAGATTCTGTAACGATACCAAATGAAGTCATTATAATCAGTGATTAGATAGATAATGATTTGAGTGGAGTTTCCGATTTTTTTTTGCAAGGCTTTTTGTTTAAAGTACTTCTTTATTCAAGAAATGTATACCAGGCCCATTATTTTTTTAGGTAATGACATGCAGTAATATTACAACAAAGTTTCACAATATAATACTTACAAATGTAAATAACATTTCAATATGATGGATCAGGTAAATTTACAACTAAACAGGTAGTGAGCATAAGAATCATAATAAAGACAAGAAAAAAGATCATCCTTGCATTATGAACTGACATTACGACACGAATACAAGCGTTTTGCTGATGAGGAACAGATACTAGCAAAGAGGCGTTGTGGAACAAGTATTTTTAGAAGATAAAGACAAAAACTGTGCACTGCAGATGGCTATCGGGTGGCCATCTGATAGCTATCGGATACCTATGCCTCACATACAAATTAGATACCATCCGCAAGCCATCCGCTAGCTGATGGCCTGCTGATGGGTACATTTCCCAATGGCTAAGTGTGTACTGCAGATGGCTATCGGCTGGCCAATATCTTATGTGAAACTGAAGTGAAAAAAAAACCAAAACAAACTAAGACACTGCTAGTGTGCGATAATGTAGTGAAAACTTACAGAGCACACACAACGTACAAAGGGGCTCATGCGGTACTGACCCAGCAACAGTTATCTTTGGTATATTAAGATTTTATAAAAGATTTTATAAGTATCGTCTATGCATAAAATCTAAACTGTAGTTTGAAAAATTATGAGTCCGATGGCTCAGAGCCTGTACTTCTCCCAACATATTATTTTCATGTATAAATATGCCTTATATCATTATGCAGTAACAATATCTGTAGTATATATATATATACATGTATATATATTTCAATTCTCATTACAGTGTAATTGCTTTCTATACAAATTAGGCCTCGTTTATTGTGTCAGACGTGTGCTTCGCTGCTTACAGCTACTTCTATGTTATTACATGAATAAAATATATCAGCAGAAATCCTGTGATACCCCATGATCATATGCATTTCACTCTTTCACTATTTGAAGTAGCTTATTAGATCATCAACCTAGTGAATAGTGACACATGAAATTTTAATGAGTGGAAAGTAGTTTGTGCTAATGGCATCCGCTTCGTCCGGAAAGTAATGAAATTACAAAATAGCAAAATATCTGAAAATATTTGCACAGGAGTTATGTGTCTGTTTACAGAAAAAAAATATGAATTAATTTGTACAACCTGTTGAATTTGGTCTGATACTACTCTCGTCTTTCTATCAATATAAGCAAGGTCCATATGAACATAAGTGGCCACCCTAAGGGGGCTACCCTGGGTAGATAAAACGTTATTATCATTATTATTATTTATCATTATTATTATTATTATTATTATTATTATTATTATTATTATTATTATTATTGTTATTATTATTATTATTATTATTATTATTATTATTGCTGTTGTTGTTGTTGTTATCATTATTATTAGCTTGCTTTGGCCATACTCGGTGTATTGCTATATAATGTTGTACTGATATGCAGATGTTGGACGAAGCAACATTAAGCACAAGAATTAACAAATAAAGTGATGTGTCTGTACACACATAATGTGTATCTAGCT
>JZLH01S0602603.1:0-2500 GCA_001188425.1 Eucidaris tribuloides | reverse complement strand
GTCATTGGGTAAGACACTCTATCTGCACTACCCCTCTCCACCTAGTAGTATAAATGGGTACCTGGTAGGGTGAGAATGTTTTAGGTTGTTTGGCTTGATGTGCCTCTATGGCAATACTCCCCAGGGAGTGGAAATAGAGCACATCTTTGTGCAGGTTAGAAATGTATCCCAGTGACCAGGGTAATAATAATATCCAAGCGCATTGAGCATGTTGAGACTGATCCCATCGGTGATTATGCGGTATATAAGAAACGGACTATTATTATTATTATTATTATTATTATTATTATTATTATTAGTAGTAGTAGTAGTAGTAGTAGTAGTAGTAGTAATAGTAGTAGCAGTAGTCGTAGATTAAGAAGAGAGACACACTGTAATTAATGTCTTTCCAGAATCCAGATGATACCATTGAAGAAAATGCATTAAATCAGCTTTCTGATGAATGAGACACAGTTTTGTCATCCAGAAAAAAAATGTCACGGATGTTTTTATATTATTAACGACTTTTGAAAAATTGTTATACTGTTGTTAAAATTACTGTCTTGGGAATACTTATCTGTATGGGTAAAGATTGATCGTATGGGCACAAAACGTTTACAGTGGAATTGTAGAAGTATTAGATATTAAACTGACGATAAAATGATGGTGATCATTACAATGAAGGCGATTTGGATGATGATTGTGATGACGATGGAAGGTGAAAATACTAACAATTAGGTAATATAGTTGAGGGTGCTGTAGCTTTGGTGATGGTTGTGGTGGTTCTAGTATTTATTTATTTATTCGTTTATTTATTTATTTATTTATACCGTTTTCTTTTCACAGGGTAGTCTCTTCAGTTATATAAACTGCTTTGCAAGAGAGCCCTGCTTAGCATAACAATAAAATGAACATATAAAAATACAATCATATAAGACATTCGTAGAATCATAAGAGTATACTACATTTCAATAATTACATAAACTACATTATAGAATAGTTATAGGGGAAGTAAAAGCGTGGTTATACAAACATAAGGAAAATTTTACATGAAAATTGCACGTTAATAAATTATTACAAAGGGAAAAATTACCTGAATTTATTAAACAATATAAAAATATAATATAATTAGAATCATTTATTAAATATCAGGATGAATGAATCACTAAAAATTTATAAAACTAATATTAAAACTATGGTATTGATTATGCAAATGGTGATGATAATGGTAAGGACAGTGATGATGACAGAGATGATAAATTCCTGTACGAAGATAATACATTTATGATGGATTTTTTTTATAATTCTTTTTATTCGATGCTTCCAAACGAATGTTCTTGAAATATAGCATGACTGAAAAACTCTCCACATTGTCCATAAACGCTAGATATGTTCTGAAAATTTTTTTCATAATGTTAGATTCATATACAGTAATGCTCACTTGCGAATGTAATATATTGTGCCACTAATACTATAGATGATGTTTAGAATGATATATCATGACCTTTGTGATATGAACTAAACATGATGGATATGAGAAAGAATCAAATTAAAACGATTCTTTGATTGTTTTATCTACGATGAAAGTGAATGTTCATATCCTTAGGGTCTATATAGTGCAGAATCATTACATTGGTTTCGTATAGCATTTGAGCTGACATTTCTGGAAAATTTTGATAATCTCTTATCATTGTTTACGTTTCAATTGTGAAAGTAGAAGTGCATTTGCAGAGAGAAGTCTATTTGTCAAGTTGGAGGAATCATCCAGTCTACGTCAATGTGTGCGTGTGTGTGTGGGGGGGGGGGGGAGTGGAATCGCGGATTGAGTGATAATCTTCAAGAAGTTTTTCCCCTAGTCTTTGGTTTCTTTTCTTTTTTGGGGGACGGAGGGACTATTTCGTTTACTTACGGGCTTCCTTGGATAATTTTAAAAAGAACATCACCCTTGGTGAGTTTTGTACTCACCATTTCCATTTTGTAGTAAGATTGTCTAAAATTTACAATCAAATACTTAGTATACAGAACCAAATATATATTGACTATATCGTCGTCTTCAAAATGGAATACTTTTTCATTGATAAACTTATTTACATACATTTTTTTACAGCGTACAACTTATTTTTTGGAGGATATTACAACAATATAACAAACGTGGCTACTCTTTTAATAATATGACAACGTCTCCGATATAATAAATATTTGAATTTGATGCTATGCGAGGCAATATGTAATGTGAGTTCGGAATTATGTAAATGTTCAACTTGTCAGTAATGCTTGCCTACTCCTTTGTGAAGTCCGTTTGATGGCATACAAATAGAGGAAGTTCAGGAAAGGAAATTAATGAATTGGATCGGACATATTTGATATTTCCTAAAAAGTGAATATAATGTAATATTTCCATACACGATAGTTTTGATTTGAGGCTATTAGATAGACAGTGGATTCAAAGTACACATGACATGAATTCATATTGCAAATGTCACGATTCATGAATGTAGTTGCATGTTATTACATTCCTAGT
>JZLH01S0602601.1:9448-24069 GCA_001188425.1 Eucidaris tribuloides | reverse complement strand
GTGTGTGTGTGTGTGTGTGTTTGAGTGGGTTTGTGTATATGCATATATGTGTGTATGTATGTGTATGAATGTTTGTGGTTCAGTATGCACTTGAAGTGTGTATTTGAGTGTGTATTTGTGTGAATTTTGTTTCAATTTTTTTTCCATTGTGCAATATACTTGAGGTTTAGACGTAATTTTTAACATATTCTGGTTCAAATTACCTCTTCCTATTAATTAGTTCTAGCGAAATACCAATTACTTGTTATTGTATTGTATGAATTTGTGTATTGACATTTCGCTTGTAATAATTTGTTGTATTTCTTCTTGTGAAATTTAACTTTGTAACTGTATACTTCATAAGATCTATTGTTTTAATATAATTATTGTATTTATATCTAATTTCACTTTGTATGTAAACTCCCGCAATTCGGCCCTTCGGCTGCAAAGGGAGATATTTTATGCTTATACCTTGAATAAATAAATAAATAAATAAATAAATAAATATGACTTGATTTCAGCACAGAGGGCGCTATTACCAATTCTCTTGCTGGTTCGAATCGGAGGTTCCAAGGAATTTGCGTCAGTTAACAGTTTTATCCAGTGGTTATATCCAGCAGTTCTATTCAACAGGTATGCCATCTGAATTCATGGGAATTTACTTTTGGTAACATTCATGAACAGAATCTAAGGATTTTCCTGGATGTGCGTAATAACGGCCTAAAAATGAATGACCATCCACTCCCTAAAAAATTAAAATTAAATAGTTAGATTATAATTACAAATAAATACATGTATTCCAAGGACATTGGCAAGAATTGAACCGTCATTCTAAGAAACGTTTTTGAGTAACATGTAAATGCCAATAAAAACCATCCAAATACATCGATGTAGTGTAGTACCATCGCGCGCATCACGATGCCACAATCACGCACTAATCCACACACTCCCATTATGGCTTCATCCCACTCTTTACTATAATTATTAGTTATTTTATTTATATCTCTGGCTGTCCGTCTACTCAAGCTCAGCCTTATCTTATAACGGCCATCCTTCTACATCCAAAATACACGTCATTATGTAAGTATGTGTATCATATTTAGGTCACATAAGTACATTGTGAATCAAGTTTTTGTTTGTAATTATTGAATATTATTATCTTTTTTATTATGAATATTTACTATCATTGTATGAAATTTGAGCGAATTTATAAATGATACTAACTACTACTACTACTCGTACTGACTATACTTACTCACTACTATCTTACTACTACTCGGTCCCGGCTGACTATCTACTACTACTTATGACTACTACTACTACTACGAACTACTACTACGAACTACTATGACTACTACTACTGGACTTGACGGTCACGTACGCCTACTACTCTTCTACACTGTACTACTACTACTACGAGAATGACGACTACTACTACTACGATACTACTGCTACTTTACTTCTACGTACTTCTAACGTACGACTACTACTATGTTACAACTACTACATGTACTTTGCCACCACGACTACTACTACTACTTCTATTACTTACTACTTACTTTCTACCACCACACAACAACCAACACCAAACACCACCACTCGCGTTGCTGTGCTCACTACTACACTCATATTAAATTCTTTGTCCCAAAAAAGCAGCAGTTTATGGTTCACACTGCACACTCCATCTAAAATATATACGGTGGCCAGACACAGATGCAATAACTGCATTCGCTACATTTTTTTCTTCACTTCACGCTTGATAAGAGATAAAGACAATGTGAGGAGTTGCGGTTTTTACCCAAGCTTGTCTTTATGGCACGCTGCGAAGCGAGAAATATCTCAGTTGTTCGATAAATCAGTGCAATTGAAAAAAATGCCAAAATTGGGAAATGATATTGCCTCAGAAAAATAGCCCTTAGGATCCAAACGCATTACAAAAATCAAATGATCATGCTCTATTAGTTTGTTCGGAAACAAGAATGTTCTAACAAATGAGACCAAAAGAGTTGAGCATTTTGCCGACTATGGTGAAGAGAAATTAGCGATCGCAGGTGTCGCATTGTTTCTGCACACTGTATAGGCTGTATTGTACTGTTCTCTTCATTTTAAAATTTGTATCATAGATCAGGCCACTTCAGTCACCAACATTACACACACAGACTATAGCCAGTAAAACCATACAAATAGGACAATATTGTTCACAATATGTATGTACTTAAATTGTTACTTTATTGAAAATTTTAGGAAAACAACTTCGGTATTATAACAATTACATTCTTGGCTGAGTGCCTGCAGAAAATTGTTTCACTCTCTTTGATCCCAGCGGTTTACTTTATTTAAATTCTTGATAAATCGGTATTTACACAATATATTAGAATATTTAATATAATTATAATGCCTTGGAACAAAGCACACAGAGTTTCGTCAAAACTACTCCATTTCATGTAGTTGCCAACAACCTGGGACGATTACAGTTAACTGATCACATGAAGTATACACAATAAACCTCTTATATAGATCTTCACTGTACAATTGACTTGTTGAATTGCGTATCAACAATACTTAGAAGCGGGCGAAATTGGGGGGATCCAGATTTGATTCACAAATACATGTATACATCAGCGTTTTGTAGAAAATACATGTGACACATAATTGCCCTGCTACAAAACAAATTGAATTTTTTAAACTAACAATTTAAACCATATTACTTGAACTTAGGTTATATTCGATAACTACATCAAAGGCACAAAATACTATAATCCTTACAGTGACACAAAACTTAACAAATAGTGTGAATGTTTTGTCTTACAGTCATTGAATCCCTGAATTATTTATTGTTATACTAAAGTCAACTTTAAAAATGTAATTATTTTCTACTAACCAGACAAATCCAAATAAATATCACAATGGACAAGCACCTATCATGTTCTTAAGCTTTAAATGATTGTGGAAGGTAATAGAATGAAATTTCATTTGTAAGATTATTGATGCTGTTGCTGATACTTCCTGTTTTTCATACTTGTTCACTTATTGCTTTGAGCAACAGAAATAGAATTCAACAATTGTTTGTAACACAGTAAAAAACAGCAAATTGCACCTGCCATTAATGTTTCAATCTGTACCGTTTCCATATCAAAACTGCATCTTAAATAAATGTATTTTTTCACAGATAAAATGACTATCAGCACAAGGATTATCTTGATGGAATCGTGAACAAAACTTTTTTTTTTATTGTAAACTATGTCTGCAGTTTTACCTTGACACTTTTAAAGTTAGAGGACAGTATTAAATATAATACACACACAAAACACTATATAGCTTCTCCTGCCCTTGCACTCATGTAATATTTCAAGATATCTTCATTTCTGTCTATCATATTGCAGTTCTTATAATTCAATGAAAAGAGTACTGGAATGATATTGATCAGTAACAATTCACAGTAAATATTTGGTGTTGCTGTATGTAGTCTGTATATGCATGTATCAATGGACACAAGCACACCAACTTCAACACACATACATATACACACACATGCACGGGCAATCACATACATAGTACACACAATGCATGGGCACACAAATGCATACCACTATTTTTGGAAAACAGTACGCATACCATTTTCCAAAAAAAAAAAATTCCAGTTCTGTATGCATGCGTGTGTGTATAAATGAGAAATGAAATGCAAGTGTAACTTAACCCATTAGCTATGGGATCTGGATGTAACATGTGTTAATTCTATGGGAATTACAAAATCTAGGTAACAATGGGTTCCCAGTTCTTGCTATCTGTTCCTCCAACAAAGATTGAAAATCCAGTTTTTGCCTGGAGTTGAACCCAGGTCTTTGGTTTTGAGTGCCATGACATCACCACTATGGCTGCAATGACCATCAATGGATTTAGTGAATACAACTCCTAGTTCACACATTGCCGTCAAGACTTCTGTAATTTCCATAAAACAATACATATCTCATGTTGTTATTTTGGCATGTGATACTGCATTTGCCAAATTCATGAAAATTACTAGAGCAATTCGCTGCGCGCAGCCGATGGGGTATGCTGCCGCACCCCCGTCCAATTCTAAATTTGAATGTATGGGGCATTGTAACCTTTGACCGTTCAACTCTGAATTTCATTTATGCCCCATATTACATACTTCACTCAAATTACATCAATACTTGATATAGCTGTTCTCGAAGTTAATCGTGGTAAAGATATTAAGTATGGGTCCTCATGACCTTCGATCCTTTAGCCCCAAATATGATCAGTTCATTGGTACTTAATAACACTTACATGTTACTCACCAGTTACATCAATATCCGATAAGCCGTTCTCATGTTATCGGTGTAAAGACCGAAGTATGGAGCATTGTGGACTTTGACCTTTGACCTTTTAACCCTGAAATCTGATTGTTTCATTGATACTTATAATACATACTTCACCCAAGTTACATGAAAATCCAACTGCTGTTTCTCAAGTTTATCACGGACCAGCCCAAATCAGACATATTTTACGAGCCGGTGACCTTTGACCTTTCAGCTCCTAAATCTAATCAGTTCATTGGTGCCTCATAATACATACCTCACCTGAACCAGCCGCTCTCAGTAATCGCAGTAACGACCAAATCAGACATACTTAGGTCTGGTGACCTTTGACCTTTGACCTTTCAGCTCCAAAATCTAATCAGTACATTGGTGCCTCATAATACATACTTCACCCAAGTTACATGACAATTCCGATCAGCCGTTCTCAAGTTATCGTGGTACGAGCCCAAATCAGACATTTTTAGGCCCGGTGACCTTGACCTTTGACCTTTCAGTTCCAAATCTAATCATATTCATTGGTGGCTCATTAATACATACTTCACCCAAGTTACATGAAAATTCAACTGGGCGTTCTCAAGTTATGCGCGGTAACGAGCCGACCAAATCAGACATATTTATGGCCCGTGACCTTTGACCTTTGACCTTAGAACTCCGAAATCTAATCAAATCATTGGTGGCTCATAATACACTACTTCACCTAAGTTACATGAAATCGCAAACGGCCGTTCTCAAGTTATCGTGGTAAACGAGCCCAAATCAGACATATTTTAGGCCCGGTGACCTTTGACCTTGACCTTTCAGCTCAAAATCTAATCAGTCATTGGTGCCTCATAATACATCTTCACGCCAAGTTACATGACAATCCGACCAGCCCGTTCTCAAGTTATCGTGGTAACGAGCCAAATCAGACATTTTTTAGGCCCGGTGACCTTTGACCTTTGACCTTTGACCTTTCAGCTCCAAAATCTAATCAGTTCATTGGTGGCCATAATATATACTTCATCATCCAGTTACATGAAAATTCAACTGGGCGTTCTCAAGTTCATCGGGTAACGAGCCCAAATCAGACATATTTTAGGTCTGGTGACCTTTGACCTTTGACCTTTCAGCTCTAAAATCTAATCAGTTCATTGGTGCCGTCATAATACATACTTTACCCAAGTTACATGAAATCCACTGGCCGTTCTCAAGTTATCGTGGTAACGAGCCCAAATCAGACCATATTTAAGGCCGTGACTTGTGACCCTTTGACCTTCAGCTCGCAAAATCTAATCAGTTCATTGGTGGCTCATAGTACATACTTGGTCCTAGTTACATCAAAATCCGATCGGTTTCTAAGTTATCGCGGTAACGAGATCCGGTATGAGGCGGACGGACGGACGGACGGAGGGACAGGACGGACGGACGGAAGGACGGAAGGAGGACGGAACGGACGGCACGACGGACGGACAGCGGACCACGGACGGACAACCGAAAACATTAATGCCTCGCAACTTCGTTGCGGAGGCAGTAAATAAAACCTCCAAAGGTATCCACAGTATACAGTAAATGAGCTTATACTTAGTTTCTTATTGTCATTTTATTATCCACAAATATATATGTCATTGTCATCAGTGATAAATGTCAGCCTTTTTCTTCTTACATTTTCTTTCATTTCATTTACATTTCATCCAATTTAACCCATTGGGGACAACATGCTTGTACAGAATCCCAGTAAATTGCACACTTTGAGATGACTGGCTTCCACAGAAGCCTCCAAAATTAATGTTTTCACTCAAACTAAGACTTTCCTGCCTACAAATGCCTCTGTCCCATTACGTGCACAGTTTTGACCAGCATAGATGAAGAAAATCATCCTTGTTTGTGAGATTGTACTGGGCTTTTGCACAAGCCACCTTGTCTACAAGGGATTAAAATCAACATTGATGATTACAGAGATATTAAGACAGATGGTAAGAAGTAATTTCTATACCTGTGCACTGTGGTTTTTATTTATTTTCTATTTTTCTTGAATTTATTGAATAATTCAGTCAGTTGCCAACTGAGAAGTATTGCCATTTGAGAGGCACAAAATTCTCTTTCGGACATGTATTACTTCAAACTTGATGTGTGTAACATTTGCAACAAGACTGCCACAGAGCAAGCTCCATATAACCACAAATGACATTTGTTTGCCCTTGAAAACATGTACATATAACTTAAACATGACAGAACCTTGAAGTTTTTTCCCATAAATAACAGTTTTAGAACGTATACTCCAAGCAGACTTTACATGAGATCTACAGTATTTTATTTGGCAGAAAAATATAGTCATAGCAACTAGACTTTATATGTATTATAGAATTATAGAATAACATTATATTTACAATGTATCATTGTTTTATTATCATTACTTTAAGTATGTCTGCAATTGAACACAATACAGCACAGCAGAGTACTCGCAACTTTTCTCCAGTTGTAGAAAGCACCTTCTGAATAAATACAAGTATAAATATCACTGGAAAACAATTCTAAAGATTACTTGGTTTGTGCACATGTCAGCTACTGCTTATATGGGTCTTATGAGGTAATGCTACAAGTATTTGGCTTATACTACAATTTGGCCACTTGATGTAAGACTTTTTATTTTTAAAACTTTTTGTAAGGGCTATTTGTCTTGTTTCAGTTTATTACATTATTATTTTTTTTTGTATTGATCCCTTCAGCCATTTACAGGGGCTCTTTTGCAATGTTCAGGGGTTCTTTTTGTCATCTCGGGGGCAAAATCACCCTGAGCCACCATGTATTTTTCCCTCCTTTTTATTGAGTTTTGTATCAAAATAAGATACATCTACTGCTTCAGAGAAAGGAGGAAGTGAAAAACTTGGCACTAATAATTACAGCTTCAGTAAGACAGCTTTGTCAACTATCATTTAAGTTGTCACAAAACTATGCTTGAGATATTATACACAGAGCTGCTAACCTCTGTACATGAAAAAATACAAATTTAATTTCCATAAAATAAAATACTAAAAATAAAAATAAATCACTGTTGTGAAAAACAGCTATATTTTCAAGCAACATGCCTCTCTACACCTTGCATATAATCAATTCTCTCAGATTACACAAGTATTCGTGGATTGGTGTTGGAGACATATTTGTACTCTAAGTGTGTATGTATGTTTTTTAATACTGAGTATGAGCAAATTCTCATATCTGCCGAACACAAAGTTTACAAAACAGGAACAAACTTATTATTGCAAAAATAGGAACACATGGGTAAAAAGTGGTTTTCACTTTTGCCAAAAATAGGGAAAGTCCGTATCAAGAGAAAAACGAAAAGTTGGCGGCCTGTATTCTACTGTTGTTTTTTTCTGCATGAGCAGAGTGTTACACAGCCTGTGATTGCCTTATGACATGATGGTTTACTTTAAATGTTAAACACCAATATCTAAATAATTCCTCATCCGCCTAATTTGAAGCACTGACATTTTAAATCAATGTTTTTCATAAAGATATTTTTTACTGGGCAACAATATTTTGTTGTCATTGTCCATGGGAATTCATATCATATGGCATTATACATGTAGGCATATGATATGCTTTTCAAAACTAGGATGAATTATTTCTTTCCAAAATGTTTCAGTCCCAATTTTGGAAAGCGGAATTATGCACACAATTCTTTTGTCTTCACATCTTCTTTGAAATTACATCGTCGGTGATATTACGTACTGGTGAATTTCACCGACGACATGATGTTACTGCATTGCAAAAAAAAAAAACCCTGATCCTTCTTTAAATTGATGATATGAATCTTCTTACTGTAAAACAGCCTATTTTGAATACTCAGGTCGCTTTGAACAAAAGCATTATACACATTTCAAGTTTTATTCCCTTACAGTTTTCTTGCATATATTTTCATATGTTCTCATTAAGTATTGCAAAGACATAGACATTACAGTATACCTGGCTCAAAATATTCCAGGAAAATAAAATTGAAGGAAAAAAGCCTGATAGTGATAACTTTTTGTCCAAAGTGATTGCTGCATTCATAGTCTTCCTGCTTTACGATACATCACTTTAAGCGGCATACATAATGGGATACTCACCGCGTCAGTATGGTGACTAAAATATTATGCCTGATTTTTGACATGAAAAAGAGATAATTGAAATAGCATCTTCATGACCAAACTTTTTTCAGTCTCTCCCACAATAGGGTCGAGTTATTCATCATTTTGTATACAGCCCATGGATTCTAAGAAGACGCAATAACTCACAAGAATATAGTCTCACTGACCCTGTCACCACGTCTCCACTTGCATTTAAATATTGTGTACCCTCCCCTACAATACCAAAGCACAACTACAGCTATCTGAAAAAGAAGTGTATTATATGTCACCCCTGAGTACATGTATACACACATGATCCCTTAAAACTAACCCTGTATTATATTATATATCTGTAAGTTGTAAGCAATTCCATGCAAACTTGAGGCAAACGGCAAACCATTGTAAGTCCATAGACACATTGTCATATTGAAAGGCATGGACAGACCTACATTATAATAGCTGGGGTGGTAAACTCTCAAAGTTTTGGTTAAAATGAGTTTTAAGTGTAATTGTGCCACTAGGAAGCCAGCTTTGTTTCAAATCAAATCTCAGATTTCAATCTTAAAAGACTGAACGACTTTTGCACGTTCAAATTAAGGCTTTCCTATTTGATAAAGTACTAAGGCAGCCATGCTATTATCTATCCTGTACTTTTAACATTTTTGAGATGCAAAGTTTTACCACCCCAGCAATACACTGTAATATCACCTACCAGTGTTGTAACCAAGACCACAGCTTCTATGACCGGGGCCACCCCAAACCACAACCTTTCCATAGGGTTTGTACAGATCTCAGACTGAGACCGAGACCACTAGAAATTGGTCTCGGGGCCGGCCTTGGATCCAACAGTCACCTACTGTATTAAATAAATACCCCAATCAGACAGTGCCCCCTCATGAAGCAGATTCCACTGTATAGATACAAACTACACTTGCCTGGAAGTGTACACGGAAGTACTTGATAAACTTGTATTACTACATCGATTTCAGCCATACATCTGACCTCCTGACGACTACTTGCCGTCCTTGTATAGTCTGCACGCCACGGCAGCAATCAAGGCCGCCCCCTTGCCACTGCCGTCCTCTGACAACATGAAATTGACCTTGACCCCTGGCACCAGCTGCTTCATCATAGCCTCCATCTCCGGTTTGAACAGCGGGTGCTTCCTGTACAGCGTTCCGTCGATACCGATCGTCACCTCCGGCCGATCGTCCCGATGCACACGTTTTGTGACGGCCGCGAGGCCCGCGGCGGCGAACCTGGCGGCGCGGGTGGCGACAGCGGTGGCAACGGCACGTACGATCTCGATATCTTCTTGGGATGGCTTCAGGTTGAGTTCCGTTAAGATTTTGGCGACTTCAGCGCCATTGTTTGATTTGTCACTGTCATAGAAGATGATATGCAAAACAAATGATATGATTTGTGAATTGTGAGGAACATACATCTTATTCACAATTACAAAGCATTTAACCCTATATTAACTGAGGGTCAATTTGACCCCCTCCCCTCGACGAATTTCGCTACCATGCCGCCGTGCAAAATTTTTTGATCGCGTCGCTCTCTGACTTTTTACTTTTAAGTCTTGCGCATCTTTTGAGACCATTTTCGCGAAAATCGGATGTACCGTTACGACGCTGCGCGACTTTTTATACATGCATGTCAACCCCAAAATTGCTCAAAAACGTAATTTTGTGTACAAAATCAATGGAAATTGTGTTTTCAGCTAAAAATCATAAATGTGTGATTAATTTTGCTTTTACTGGTTGAAATGAATTTATTTTATTCTGTTTATGATTGCAAAAGTGTCCCCAACAAATTTCATCAAAAAAACAATAGAAAACAAAAGGTGGAAAAACAAAGAAATACATAAGAAATTCACAAAACAATAAAATACATAAGAAATTAATTCTAATTCGGTAAATTTTTTTGTAGTTAATTGTGAGAAATGTCAGAATAGTTATTTTGACCAAAAATTAGTATTCTACTAGCTATTGTAAGTGAGTTAAAGGCGAAAACATAATTTCATGCACTTATTTGCATAATTAATTACTTAAAAAATAGAAAAAATATTTTTTTCAAAAATTTTACTATACAGTCGTGTAGTTTTTATCCGGCTTTATGCGCATGCAAATTTTCGCGGCGATCGCGCGATCAGCAGCCGAGATCTAAAGGGGGGGTCAAAAATTGACCCCCCTCCCCCAGTAAAAACCTGGTCTGAAATAGCCCAGTTAAAATAGGGTTAAATTTGATTTTTGTTATGCTAATTGAGTACATACTGAAGCATGACATGATGGAAAATGCTCTTCAACAGAATAACACACATTCAGCAAGAAACTTGGCATTCACTTCATACCTAACCTGGAGTAATGTAGTCATTTTCATGCAGCTGAATAATCCGATTTTGCCTTTAAAATTGTGTTCACTCAACCATTCAGTATTGTTCACAATATCAGAATAAGTTCCAGAAATTTGATAACCGGTAAGGTGTCACACAGTTAGTCCTAAAATCAACAAATCTTTAGTAAATAAAGCATAACAGTACATCATAGCACTTCTTGCTTCATTTTTAATCACTCAATCATGACACGAAGACCACTTTTTACGTTCACACATCATGTGCTCATACATGTTGATAACAAAGTAACAAAATCTGATGTAAATTCTTTCAATAAACTGAATGGATTTTGCAATTTTAGGAGGGATGAACACAGGGTAGGAATTGATTTGTATTTTTTAAGGGCGATTTTTATTAGAGCCTTGGGGCTAGTTTTGAATTTTGGGGGGCTATTTTTCTACCACTGGGGCTACTGTTTTGTTGCACATAAGTATTTGAAGAATGCAATGAAAGATTGCTGATGTCTTAAATGGTGTTTCATCCATAAATGCAACCATTTAATTCATTTTTGTTTCAATGCCATAATAAAAAAAAAAGGTGACCGTGAAATTTTTCATCTCAAAATGTGAGGGTGATTTTGAAGGAAATGGTCGCCCTAAAGAATTGGGTTTAGGGATTTCAGGGGGCGAAACCATTGTAAGTCCATAGACACATTGTCATATTGAATGGCATGGACAGACTTACATTATAATAGCTGGGGTGGTAAACTCTCAAAGTTTTGATTAAAATGAGTTTTAAGTGTAATTGTGCCACTAGGAAGCCAGCTTTGTTTCAATTCAAATCTCAGATTTCAATCTTAAAAGACTGAACCACTTTTGCAAGTTCAAATTAAGGCTTTCCTATTTGATAAAGTGCTAAGGCAGCCATGCTATTATCTATCCTGTACTTTTAACATTTTTGAGATGCAAAGTTTTACCACCCCAGCAATACACTGTAATATCACCTACCAGTGTTGTAATCAAGACCCACAGGTTCCATGACCGGGGCCACCCCAAACCACAACCTTTCCATAGGACTTGTATAGATCTCAGACCGAGACCGAGGCCACCAGAAATTGGTCTTGGGGCCTGCCTTGGATCCAACAGTCACCTATTATATTAAATACCCCAATCAGACAGTGCCCCCTCATGAAGCAGATTCCACTGTATAGATACAAACTACACTTGCCTGGAAGTGTGCACGGAAGTACTTGATAAACTTGTATTACTACATCGATTTCAGCCATACATCTGACCTCCTGACGACTACTTGCCGTCCTTGTATAGTCTGCACGCCACGGCAGCAATCAAGGCCGCCCCCTTGCCACTGCCGTCCTCCGACAACATGAAATTGACCTTGACCCCCGGCACCAGCTGCTTCATCATAGCCTCCATCTCCGGTTTGAACAGCGGGTGCTTCCTGTACAGCGTTCCGTCGATACCGATCGTCACCTCTGGCCGATCGTCCCGATGCACGCGTTTTGTGACGGCCGCGAGGCCCGCGGCGGCGAACCTGGCGGCGCGGGTAGCGACAGCGGTAGCGACGGCACGTACGATCTCAATATCTTCTTGGGAGGGCTTCAGGTTGAGTTCCGTTAAGATTTTGGCGACTTCAGCGCCATTGTTTGATTTGTCACTGTCATAGAAGATGATATGCAAAACAATTGATATGATTTGTGAATTGTGAGAAACATACATCTTATTCACAATTACAAAGCATTTAAATTTGATTTTTGTTACGCTAATTGATACTGAAGCATGACATGATGGAAAATGCTATTTAACAGAATAACACACATTCAGCAAGAAACTTGGCATTCACTTAAAGTGACAGGCTAACATTGTGGAGCTTCAATTTAAAAAATTGTCAAACTTTGATATCTGAGCTGCATAGTAGTGTTCAAATGGACAAATAAACACCCTAGAATACAAAAGTTTGGAAAGTTACACTGCCAATGGCAAGTTATACATGAATAAACAATAAAACTCGGGGCGAGTTTTATTAACCTAGGTGTACACACAGTAACTCTATGGGAGGAAATGGGCAAGTGAATCTGGTCAACTTACGATTTTCACTTTTTTAAAGCACTAAATAATCATTTTGAAATACAATTTTTTCAGGGCTTCATTTTTAGACCTCATCAAAGACACTGGTAGCATGGGGAATCATGCAGCTCAGATTTTTTTAACTGTGATAAATGTTAGCCAATACCTTTAATACCTAACCTGGAGTAATGCAGTCATTTTCATGCAGCTGAATAATTCAATTTTGCCTTTAAAATTGTGTTCACTCAACCATTCATTATTGTTCACAAGAGAAATTTGATAACTGGTAAGGTGTCACACAATTAGTCCTAAAATCAACAAATCTTTAGTAAATAAAGCATAACAGTACATCATAGCATTTCTTGCTTCATTTTTAATCACTCAATCATGACACGAAGACCACTTTTCACACATCATGTGCTCATACATGTTGATAACAAAGTAACAAAATCTGATGTCAATTCTTTCAATAAACTGAATGGATTTTGCAATTTTAGGAAGGTTGAACACAGGGTAGGAATTGATTTTTTAAGGGCGATTTTTATTAGAACCTTGGGGCTATTTTTCTATTTTTCTACCACTGGGGCTACTGTTTTGTTGCACATCAGTATTTGAAGAATGCAATGAAAGATTGCCGATGTTTTAACCGGTGCTTCATCCATAAAAGCAACCATTTAATTCATTTTTGTTTCAATGCCATAATAAAAAAAAAAGGTGAAATTTTTCATCTCAAAATGTGAGGGCGATTTTGAAGGAAATGGTCGCCCCAAAGAATTGGGTTAAGGGGATTTCAGGGGGCAATTGGAATTTGCCAAGGGTTAAATCGCCCGTCACCCTGAGTTATTTCCTACGCTGGTTGAACATAGCATTTTCCCCTAAAATTATGCTCACCCAACCGTCAAAAATACATGAAAAGTGTCAGGATACATGTGTGTGTGTGTGTGTGGGGGGGGGGGGTCAAACAATGGATGATAAAACGATATTAGCACTTAAACATACACCAGAAACAGAATTTGTAAAAATCTTGTTTCACAGACCCCTCCAAAAATGACTTGAGATTTTTGAAAAGGGACCATTTCGTCGTAAATGTGTGCTCACTCATGCATGATTCGACAGATTAATCTCATTTCACGCAGAAGTTAGTCAAAAAGCCCACTGTAAAATTATTTGGCCCAAAACATTTTCACTGAAAAGTTACACAATTTCAATGGGATTGGGGGGGGGGGGGCGTTTCCTTGATGTGTTTACATGTACTTAAACAAAAACTGTGAAGAATCATGCCATTTTTTTCTTACAATACAACTAAGTTCTAGCTGTTTTTCTTTGCAATCTCATTCAAAATGTGATTTCTTAAATCCTCAACCTCCACTCACTTCTCAATGTCAGTCAGAAAGCGGGTCTCAAATTTGCCCATCGTTGTGAGTTCAGGGGATGTTACACCGCCAAACAGAAGTTTCTCGCTTGCCAGTTTCACCATGACTTGACGCATGATTTCACCAAGGTACATGCCAGAAATCATCTTTTCATACCTGAAAGAAACAATAATAAACAATAATAACAATGATCCAAGGTTTTTACACTTACACATTTTCACAATTCCCTGCCTTTCCAGGACTTTCCAGAGCAGAAAACTAAATTTCCATGACTGTTTGTACATTTTAATCATTGCAACACTATCAAATGTTAATGTCACATATAAATCAAGCATCAGTTTAAAGCCCAAGTTTCATTTTGGGGA
Organism: Eucidaris tribuloides; assembly: GCA_001188425.1. Lineage (NCBI taxonomy): Eukaryota > Metazoa > Echinodermata > Echinoidea > Cidaroida > Cidaridae > Eucidaris > Eucidaris tribuloides. The sequence goes on along the minus strand of JZLH01S0602601.1, from coordinate 9,523 downwards.
TTTTTTATTTTATTTGAAAGCTTTATGCCCAAAGGTCATATCACACCAATAACAGATTCTGAATATCTTTCCATT
>JZLH01S0602599.1:16969-28445 GCA_001188425.1 Eucidaris tribuloides | reverse complement strand
CATCGATAAAGTAATCAAACTCCAATGGCGAACTGCAATACCTATATGTTATATGTTAAATTACCTATAATATATCATGAAGATTGCATTTCTATCAATTTTTTAATCCATTAATTGCCAAGTAAAATGATTCTATCAGATACAATGCTGACCGCGTTACATATCGTAACTTAAACTTCACGATAATTAATAAGGTTTATAAAATAAGTCACTTCTGCGCTTAAAACTGTGAAAATTATACATGAATTTTGTCATTTGGATGTGTAAATTACCACACCCTAATGTGCATTCCGCCAATTAAAAATTTTATGAGGTATTCTTCAATATTTTATCTTCAGCAGCGCAAGAAAACATTGAAAAATTAAACACAAAAAGGACTTTTGATCACACTTGCTTCCTCCCTGGCCACTGTGCATAGGTGCGTATGAAAAGTCAGTTGCCCCCTCCCCTATGTCGCAGGGGGCAAGTTAAATTTACCCCCCCCCCAGCGCACTGCACCCAATTTGGACAGCCACTTATGGTGTTACTATCGGCTGTCATTACGGAGGCCGGGGCCGCAATTTTTTTCCCACGACAATGAACGAAATAAACCGCTGCAAAAACAATTGCCGATATGCGGGATTCGAACAGTGGGTCAAAGCACGCCTATCAATACAGCGAGCTATCAATGTAGCCACCAAGCGACTCGACAATGGAGTCTTCTTTAGCCAATATATACCAAACGGTTTCGAAAGTGCGAGACGTTCGAAACCGTAGTGCAAAGTACGCATGACGGAAAATCTCTTGGGAATAAAATTTACGGCCGGGACCGGGGGGCTGTTATTTTTTTTTGACATGACCGGGGACAGATTTTGGGGTATGGCCGCGTGTTAAGTCTATGGCAGAAATTATGAATGCTGCTTGAATATCGATAGTCATTAAGATGTCTCTTATTTATAGCAATTCATCGCTAGAGAGCGCGTTGGGGAGGTCGGGACTGCAAAAATCGGGTTCGTCGTCAAAAATTCGGTTTGTAACCTACAGAAATCTGTAGGTTGTTTTTTTAAAAGAACCGCTAAATCCCCCTTTATTTCGTATAAAACACACAAAAAGGAAAAATCCAAGAAAAACGGATTTATTTTCAAAACGATAGGGAACGATCGGGAGATCGATGGCTATCGCATTTGACGATAGCGACGCAAGATCAAGATCAGTACACAACAACATCAGGAACGTGCTCGGCGCGCGGGCCTTCTCATTGCAGTGTACGTAGCGAACGGGGTGCGCTGCGCGTAAAGAATCCCTGACTTAGCCATTTTTCGTAAAGTTACGTGGGCCAAGTGCCGACTCGTACTAACTAGATTTTGGGGGAGTTTCAGCAACAAAACCCGTACGACCCGTATCGTACAAGGGCATCTAGGCGATGTCAGGATAACTGCGGACGTACTAATGACTCAAAAAATCATCAAATCAGATTCATTTAGTCTACAACAACCTCAAGATTTACGATCCGCTGGATCATTGTGTCTCGCTTCTGCTGCGTGGTCTACATATTGGAATTGGGTCAGTGCGAAGCTTGTGTGAGCTGCGAGTACGACTACGTCGCCAGAACTAAATGAGAGAAAACTCAATATTACCCCGTGACTGACGATACCGTCGTTACCGTGAGTACTCTGAGGTCCAGTCCTTGTCAAGATACGACCTTTATTCCCTAAAATTTTGTTAAATTTTGTCCGATTCTTCGTAATTTTGTGTGTTAATTTCTACGCGGACGGAGCTCGATTTCAGCCGGTTTACCTATGCAAACCTAATGCTATTTGAAATCTCTCGCGGCAGAACTCAAAAAATTGATTTCCCCGTGGTTCGGGGGACCGTGTTACCGAGCGTATTGATAACATTCCGTCACAAAACGTCACGAAAATTATAGTCTATCTTCGAGACCCCTGACCCAAATATGTACCGGTCAAAACAATAACGCACCCGGGGGTTGGGGTAACAGCACACATATCTTGTAATGCAATTTTAGTGATGTATACATTAATATTCTGTTGGCAGGGTGGAAATTGTGGGTATGGGGGACGGGGGTCCTCGGGGCACGATGGAAGTAGTGTGAAGATACCCATGCTTAATGTAGTAATTTATTTATGTATTTTAGGACAATAATGATATTGTAAATTTGTATTCTCGTAGTTGTAAGTATTATTTTTATTTATGCATATTATTTTGTTTGATTTTTTTGTCATTTTGTCATTTTTGTGTACACGGGCTTGCTGAATAGTTTATTTTATTTTTTTATGGGGGGGGGGGCGTGCCTGATTGTGATTTCCCGTATCTAAATATAATAAATTAGAATACAGTACATACGAACGATTATCATATAACTGACATAACTCGAACATATCAACTCGTGTCAGAAAAGAGGTTGTCATCTCCCTCCACAATATCCCATGTTCTCCTTCATTTGAGTTACCCCATCTAGCTGAATGTATCAAATTGAGTCGAATTATAATAGTGTTGTGTGTGTGTGATGTGTGTTGTGTGTGTGCTGATGGTGTGTGTTGTGTGTGTGTGTGTGTTGCTGCATTACCTTAAACATGTCAACAAGTGACAAATCCCCTTGTCTTAAAAAGGACTGCCATGTCCCCCTAGATATACCCGATCCCCTCCCACTAACCGTCAAACATTCCATGTTTTACGTGCGTGGATTTATTTCCCGTTTCACCATATCTCGGAGCAGGGGAAAGATTGGTCGGCGATTTTTTTTTTATTTATTCGTCTATTTACTTATTTATTTATCTATTTATTTATTTTGTTTTTGTATTTATCTATGTATTTGTTCTTTTTATTATGTCATATGGGCGGGAGGCCAAAATCTGAGTCAAAATCTAATTTTTTCTTTTAACACAAAATAAATATATGGATTCATATATATATATACACACTCGTGTATATAGATTTCGAACGTGCCAGTCAAATTCCACTTAATGACCCAAATGATGAGAGACACTTGGTTTTGGTTAACAATGTTTATACAACAGTAACCTGGTAACCAAAATCAGAGGTTTTTGGATCCTCTTCTAAGCTAAAAATCAAAGCGTCGTCTATTCATATTACAACGGTTGTGTTAAAAGGGTCTTGAGAATGTGAACCCACTTCAAACAAATCAAGCACCCCAACTACTCGGACTTATAAGAAATCTACTAGCAGTGGTTCACTCATTATGTCATCATGTTTTAAATGCTTTAAGATCACAGTTACATGGTTGTAATATACAAATATGTACGCCATGAGCGGTTCTAGTAAAACTAATAGAGGCGACAGTGGTGATTGCATATACGTATATTTGCTGTCGAGGCGCAGCCCCGAAGCAAATAGTAACTACTGCAGTCACCGACGGACCATAGGTTTTAAACTAGAGGCTGACATGAAGGCCGTACATATTTGTTTTATACCCGTCAATCGAACAGGTGAAAAAGAAAAAGGAAATTTCACTTCAATTTTCGGTTTGTCTTGTTAGCTCTTGTGTACGTTTTACACCGCGCGTTTACAATGGATGGCAACTGCTCGAATTTTTATTTCAGTAAGAGATAGGGGACTCAATGTTGTTAACGATATACACTTGTTAGTCGAGTACCAATTTTATAAACCTAATAACCACTATTAAATCCTTGATTCTTATTTTCAACTGTAATCTTAATCAAAACTCCTACAACTTAAGCGTAAGTTTTAATTATCACAATCTGTGCTACCACCTCCATAACACTACCCCCCCCCCCCCCCCCCCCCCCCCACCCCCCCCCTAGCCACGTAAAATGGTCTTTTCACACGCATGAAAAAAAAATTGCCGATACGGTGGGCATTTGTATTGTACAGTGCTAACTACGGATTTAATAAGGCCGTAATTACCGTAATTATTTTCGACTACCTACGGCTTTGATGTGATACCTACGGCTGTCCAGTTCTTTCCTAAGGATGGCGGGAATTACCATCAATCACGTGATGTTCAATTGACCAACCAGAATTGAACAATCTTACAATGACGGATATAATGCTTATTAGTGCCGGCAATTAAATTGTAAGTAGCCGCAAACCATTTCCTTTTTATTTCAACATTGTAGTAATCCTTGGAAAAGAAATTGTTAATTTTTACCTAAACTATTATCGATCGTTCTTATGTATTTACCACTGGCATATCAAGTTTCTTTTAATAATGTCAATAATCTCATCATCATCGGTTGTCCGTAGATGGAGTGGACGAGGCACAAGCAGCATTGTTTGCCCAACATTTGTATTATAATAATATACATATATGTACCTGGGGTATGTGTATTTCTGTCTTAGTGTGGATCGAATTTTATGTGTATGTTGTTAATGAATGTAAGTTTAATGACGGCATGTGCTTCTTACTGTCCACCTTTATTCTTGTACGCATACCACTATTTGTTCATGGCGTATGACAGTGGGCAGTGACAGTGTAAATGCTTGATTCAACTCAATCTGACATGTTTTTGTTAAATACAAGAATTGTCATAAGAAAACACTATTACACAATGTAAATAAAGGGGGTAATTCATTTATTTAATTTATGTATGTTCATTTGAGATGATCTATGAAACTGCTGTATTTTTAGTTAAATAATATTACAATTGTTTTCATTTTTGCAAGTTTATATTTAACACCTCAGCCAAAGTATAGTTTTGGTCGATCATACACATTTTGGTCAATCTTTCATAAAGTATTGTATTGCCACTCCACACATCAGGAAACAACATCACACCTACTGACAATTTTTTTATAGTGTCAAATTATGATGTTAAATTTAAAGGAGAGCATCTAGCAGCATATACAAAAACCAATGTGAAACACGAAGGGGAAAATAGGAGAGTTTCAGAGCGAGCAATTTTCAGGGCATTGGTAGATCAAATAGGTGTATCTTAAAACATGACTGCAAATGATTTAATTTTTTACAATTTCCCAAAACTTTACCTTGGCTTTAATAAAGAAAAAGATAAAGGAAATCAAGACAAAAATGCTATATACTTATAATAGGGAGTTAATTAATTCGTATCATTCCATTTAGTTAATTCACTGGAATTCAAAATTAAATTCACAGAATATGCTTTATGGGTAAGTATGTTTTTATCTTATAACTCATTCTAATCATTAAAAGCAAAAATAATCATTTTTTTTATAAGTTTTGGCCTGAAAACACAATTTGCATTGACATTCCACATGAAATCACGTTTTTGAGCAATGTTTGGTCCGATAAGTATGTATGAAATTATGTTTTATCGGATTGATAAAACAAATCATACCCACTCCCCCACTCACCCACTTTCTTTCTCTTGCCCAAGTTTCCATTTCGCTGAATTCATATCAAACTTCGATCAGAACACATCACAATATTATACTTATATTTATATAGTCATCATTTGAGTTGCACTCTAAAACCTGCCATCTTTTTAGCAGTCTCTTCCATTTGAAAGTACGTTGTTATGTGTGAAAACCATGTTATCAAAGTCGTATGTGACTTTATGTTCTATTGCAAACATGTATAAGACTTATACAGTATTGATCGTTGGTCTAAAAATTTTAAAGTATGTATTAAAAGCAATTTATTGTGTGCGTTTATTCATACGTCGTACATATTTTCGTACGTTTTGTCGAAATTGACATGAAAAAAAAATGAAATGATAATCAAAATTGAATCCCTTCCCTTTTTAATTAATTATCTGTAAAAAATTTGTTTCTTCATAATTTAGTAAGTCAATGCGTTAATTGAAACGAGCAAGGATGAAATAAATAAAGTTATTTCACATTTGTGTACAGATCAGAGAGTAACATGAATTGTACGTGAAAACATCATATACATGAGAGCATGTTACCTTTTACATACACTGCACATCTTGAATAAATAATTCAAAAGTATACTTTGAATCAATTTATCATAGTAGGGTAATATGTGTAACACGACTTGCTTAACTTAATTTGACTTACTGAAAACATAAAACGCCGTCGTGTCCCATAGTACAAACCTCAGTATATGGCTTTGATAACAAACTTCGCTCCACGTCCGGACGTCTGCCTTTGTGAAATTTGTAATGGTCGTAGCATTACTGATAGATACCACAGGATCTGGCGGGGTCGACTCGGCTCCAGCGTACAGTAGTTGTGGGGACGAATTAGACGGGCCATTCCATACGTACATGTATGCTGAACCGCGAAAGTCGAAATCAGCGAAACAAACCTGGATGGTAGTATCAGACGGACTCCCTACATACCAGTAGCACCCATACCAGGCTCCGTCGAGATTAGGATAGTGGGGTGTTGTCAATGTAAGACTGCGAACAGAGCTGTCCAATACAATACTGCCGCCGCACGAAGATACCACATCGGTGGGTTCCCAAATCTTAGCGTCTGTGTGAAATATGGGAAGGCATAGTAATGTTTCGACAGAATTTATTACGTCGATTATCTTGCCCAACAGAAATACAAAGTTTGTTTCACGATAATTAATAATTGATTTAATAGTATTGAATGTGCTTACAACAGGAGCTAGCACAGGGATACATATGTCATCGATTTACTTTAGCCCGATGAGACACACATAACCCAAATGTGTTTTGTTACTAGTAGTGCTCATAAGAAATGACATGAATAACAGAGGGAAATTTGTTGCAATATCTATTTGAGTAACTCTGTTAAGTACTTCCTGTCGGCATACACGTGACTAATCAGAAGCTGAAATTAGTTTACCCAATTCAATTTTCATTGAATCAGTCTTACTAATGTAAAGAGCTTTATTGCAGAGTCAGTTATTTTCCTTTTAATTTGATGCTGCGCTCACGTAAGTTTCTTCAAAACTTGATGGGAAATATTTACCAAAGATCCTTTTAATTGATATATTTTGCAAGTAGTTCCTTGATTGTATTGAGATTTTTCAAGCGTGCTAATTTCGTTACCATATTGGTCGCGTTTTGTTACGATCTTCTTTACTTTCCTAACATTCATGATATACTCACAACAATGTGCCAAATCAGTTTCTCATGATATACAGTTGTTAGATTTCAAAGTCTGTTATTGTTCGTTCACCCTACCTGAAATATTGACATCGACAAGAAATCCCCGTCCGTTGGTACCACTGTTACCGTCATAAAGCTTCAACGTCAGTCCTCTACGTGATGACACCATCGGTGATATATCTACATCTATGTTGCCTAGAAGTGCTGAGACAGCGTAGCTGTTCCAGTCAGTAGATGATAAATGGTCATAGATAATCCGATTACGAGTACTCCAAGTAGTGTATGGTGTTGTATGCACGTCCGTAAAAACCAGTCGAACTACTTCTCTGAGCACATTGTAACATGTCGCCAACAGACACAGCGGAAATACGCACTTGGTGATTCTTGGCTGATTTGTGTTTCTACGCTGGCAACATTCATGCTGTTTTTCTCTGACATGCACGTGAAGATCTTAACGAATCCAATTAAACAATGTATGTTATAAATACTCCTCCCTTGATATTTGGCGACTTATTGCACCATGTATTTATAAATTATCGCAACTCTTTATGCCTATCACTTTTCGCTACCTGGACATCAATCCACCTTCCGGTAGATGAAGGATGTTCATAGATGTCAAGATCTTCATTGTCATTCGAACATACATTCCAGATGGGCCGATAATATTACACTCACATCCGAATAATCAACTTGTACAGATTTCATTATATTTCTGTATATTGACCGTAATGTAATCATTCCATTATTCCATCCAAACCTTTCAATATTATTGATATTTTCTGTATTATTGTTATTATTGATGATAACAATATAATTATGGTCACAAAAAATAAGTATGTTATAAATAACTATCCTGAAATAGTTCGTATTCTAGATTCCCTGTCGGAAAAAATACAATGTCGCAACAATGTATTTACAAGGTGAAGACAGTGTGAAGCCACTATGGATTTGGTTTATTTTGACAGAGTGACACTGTGATCAATGTGTTGTCATACAGTTTACGCAGTGGTGCCCTGCGTGTGTATTGTTTCTGACAAGTGATATTTTCACAGAGTGACACTGTGCTTATTTTGTGAACACACTATGGTTACATTGATTTTTATCAGAAAGGGACGTGTTTTGCGTGTGGATAATTTATTCAAAAAACTCAAACAAATAAATGAAACTTGACTACTCATCTTTCATGAATTTAGTTTGTTTAGTTTCTTCCATTAAAAAACGTGTTCTTATAGATCTGTCACCACAAATCGCACCATAAGTCGGAAAAATAAGAAATTGGGTTTTCCACACAGTCTTAAAGTAGAAACTCTAAACTTTAAAATGAGGTACAATTTGTCTAGAATGGCCGAAGTAAACCCGTTTAAAGCCCTGCTCACAAGTTTGAATTATTACTTAAGCCATTATTAGGAAAGTGGAGAAAAACGGCTGCAAAGATAACGATCATTCATGCTAAATGGTAGGCCTTTGACAACTGTTCTGTAGAAAGCGTGGTAAAACTAGTCACTTTTCGAAAGAGCGCTGTGGATTGGACAATCTTTTTGGTTCTTACTAGTGACCGTCATGAAGTAGTTAAAAGTATGATTTGGTGGTGATACCAAAAAAGTGATTACAGGGGGACTCGAAGTGTTGGATAACAAGCATTTATATGAAGGGTTAGCATCATGATTAATCTCGCGGGCCCTCTGAAGATCAAATTTGTGTAAATTTTCAAGGCTCCCGTTGAAACAGGCTCGACAGTTCAATTAAAAAAAATTCATACTTTGAATCACGTCCTCCAATTCCTCACAAATTTTAAGCAGATGAAAGATGAGTGTATGTACTTTAAGAAAATATAGCATCCCCATGAATAACTTTGGCAACCCAACTTAACTATTTACTGCATTTACACGAAACTTCCATTGCGACTTATTGATGTTTTAATGACAGGCTTATATATATATAATATAATACTATATTTATATCATATATATATACATATATATATATAACATATAATATATATATATACTTATATATAATATATATATTATATATATATATAATATATATATATATATATAAATGTCACATGTGGGTCTCACTGATGAACATGACGTGGGTGTGTGTCAATTGAATGAATTAAGAGACAACTTGGAAATAAGAAACATATACTACCCAACACACGATGTACGTTGCTGCAAATTCCACTTCTTTAGTAGCTTCGGCACTGCCCTCTTGAATCTGTAATATGACATAAAATATCTACTTCAATATATACGTTTATAGAAATCCGAATGCATACAAAAATAAACACGGTCTAATAATATATTTTTAACATGTGAATAATATATATACCTACGGAGTGAAAAATTACTTACGTGAGTGTCTTGTGGATGTGTTTTATGGATGTGTCTATCTGTTGTGCGTGTGTGCGGGTGATATAAGGTTGTGAGTCCAGTCAGCGTGTGGAGGTGTTCAAACTGTGATGGAGGTGCGACATAGGGAGTCATTTGGAATAAAAACACTAAATACCCCCAACACACAGGAATAAATGCAGAATGTAATGCAAAATTCCCGAAGCCATCTACACCCCATCCTATCAGTCCATTACCCCCCGCCAATAGTTTTGTGTTGGACCTCTGTTTCCGCTCGGCTCGGTGGCCGTGATGCGCCACATCGCACTCATCACAGTTGAAGCGACCTCCACACGCTGACTGACTCAACCCTATATCACCCCGCACACACCGCACAAACAGATAGATCACACATCCATAACACATCCACAGACACTTCAGCGTAGTAATTTCACTGCCGTATAGGTAGATATATTATTCACATGTTAAAAAGATATTATTAACACCGTTGCCTCCGAGATTCTGAAAATTCCATAGAGTTAACACAGGGCAGATCGGTTCCCGTAGCAAACGGGTTGAGAGACTGTTCAATTTTTTATGCATTGTTATTTCTATAAAGTATATATTGAAGTAGATAGTTTATGTCATATACAGATTCTGAAAAAGGGCAGTGCCGAACGCTAATAAAGAAGTGATTTGGCAGAACCGTACAATCGTGTGTTGAGTAGTATATGTTTCTTCTCCAATTTTTTGTCTCTTATATATATATATATAATATATATATATATATATATATATATATAATAGTATATATATATATATAAGAAATGTGTGTGTGTTTAGGATAGAAAAAGTTAAGATTGGGTATTTATGGCGCCATTTTTGACCCCACGAGCAAAGACCTCGCTCAATGAGGGGGGGGGCAGAATTGTCGTAAAACATATGAAAAATAAAAATTCTTTGAATGTATCAGTCCTGTTCGGCACTAGAGAGCCAGGGCGTCACTTGGGGGGGGGCTTACGCCTCCCCCCGCCCCAAAAAAAAATCGCTTTAACCCCCCCCGCCAAAAAAAAAAAATCGCAGGATTGTTTTCCTTTACAATGAAAATAATAATAAACATCCAACTTTGGCATGTCTTTATGAAATCACCCCCCCCCCACCTGCTTTCCCGCCACGACCTGAATATTGCTCAGTAGGGGGAGCTCGTGGGGATAAAAGTAAATTTCCCCACCAAATATTTCCCGCCAGCGTCAAAAAAAATCCTTCATTGTGGCGGAGTGGGGGGTTGGGAAAAGGTGTCGGAAATAATAGCTGTTTCACAGTCACAGAGCAAAAATCTTAGTGTGTGCACACTTTTGCAAAACACCTACTATTTTTAATTTGTTTAAATTGCAATGAAACAGGGCTCTTAAATGTTCGTTGGAGGTCAATTAAACATACACAAAATATATAATTGGTTAAAACCACACCATGATTAAACTCCTTGTAGCTCTTTATTAATTATACATTAATGCTTTCTTGTGTGTTTTCTATGTATTTAATTGAAACCAGCGCGAGGTTTAATCAAACATTCACATGGAACTAATTGTCAGTAAATGAAATGTAGTGTACAGCATAACATATGTGAATATACATTCAGGTCGTAACTTTCTACTTACACAAGACACAGATTGACGCTTTTCTTCTACACATGCACCACTGTATATCATAAAAGTAGAATATAGAAGTATAGGATCAATAAATCTATTATGTAAACGTGATATATATTGGATTAATCTCCTAAACATAGTTCAACTTACGTAAAACTGAATATAATGAGAACAACATCGTATCCCATGGTACAAACCCCGTATACGGCATTTACATCAAACTTTGCTCCACGTCCAGACGTCTGCTGATCTGAAATGTAGTAGAGGGTCGCAGCGTTACTGGAAGATGATACGGGATCTGGCAAAGTCGTCCCTCTCCTGTCGCCTGTCCATCTATTGCCATCGTGTACAGCAACGTATGCTGAACCGCGCAGGTCCATATCAGTGATACGAGCCTGAATGGTAGTATCAGACGGACTCCTTACATACCACCAGCACTTGTAGTAGGCTCCATCGAGGTTAGGATAGTGGGGTGTTGTCAATGTAAGACTGC
>JZLH01S0602597.1:41041-53911 GCA_001188425.1 Eucidaris tribuloides | reverse complement strand
ACCTTTTGTTTTCTTTTGTTTTTTTGATGAAATTTGTTGGGGACACTTTTGCAATTCATAAACAGCGTAAAATTAATTCATTTCAACCAGTAAAAGCAAAAATAATCATACATTTATGATTTTTTGGCTGGAAACACAATTTCCATTGATTTTGTACACAAAATCATGTTTTTGAGCAATTTTGGGGTTGACATGCATGTATAAAAAGTCGTGCAGCGTCGTAACGGTACGTCCGATTTTCGCGAAAACGGTCTCAAAAGATGCGCAAGACTTGAAAGTAAAAAGTCAGCGAGTGACGCGATCAAAAAATTTTGCGCGGCGGCATGGTCGCGAAATTCGTCGGGGGGGGTCAAATTGAACCCCCCCCCCCACGTTAATATAGGGTTAAAGATGAGATTGAGTACCAGCAGAACACATTTATTAACATCAACTGTTTTCAACCATCCATGAACAGATGGTATTCTGAAAATGTCCCTCTAGTACAATAGAGAGTAGTTAGTAGTAACAGAATGCTTCGTTTTCAACAAAACCTCTACACATATCATCATGCTGACAATTGAATCAACATGGAAATATCTATGCATTTCAGTGTTAATTGTGAATATTTCAACCCTAGGGCCAGTGATGGAAAATTCACCTTTTTAACCCTTTAGCACCTAAACCGCCCGAAACGCCTCTTATTACTTCCTTAGACGGCCCGAAACCACCCGTCCGTAAAAAGTGCTTATATTCCCATGTACACCTGTACTTCACTGAAACGCCCAAATACGCCTCTTATTACTCCTCAAACCGCCCAAACCGCCCGTCCATAAATTGCGCCTCTAGGATATACAATGTACGCCTGTTTTGTGCACCGTTGGGGCAATATTGCTGTACCTCCAGGGAGCCATAAGCCATTATCTTACAGAGTCTTCAGTGACTAAAGGGTTAAACTGCCAATCCCACAATTATTTGTTACATTTGAAATACACTATTTCCATATGTTACTGCTTTCACCTGGAAACCAACCAAATCGGGAACTGTAATAAAAGATTTTCCCGTTTCTCTTTGATTCAACCAACACTTTTCTTCTGTAGGTTATTGCCTGTGTGGGTCAGCAGAACGTGGAGGGTAAGCGGATCCCGTTTGGATTCCGGCATCGCACCCTGCCTCACTTCATCAAGGATGACTACGGTCCAGAGAGTAGAGGTTTCGTGGAGAACTCCTACCTTGCCGGTCTGACGCCCTCTGAGATGTTCTTCCACGCCATGGGTGGCAGGGAAGGTCTCATTGATACCGCTGTCAAGCTGCAGAGACTGGTAAGGGATGAAATGTAGCCTCAACATAGTGACTAAACTACATACTCAAGGGTCAAATGTCACAAACCTGATTTGGTCTCTTTACCAAGGTAACTTACAAATTTCTGATCAAATAGGGTTCATGCATGCATAAGGCATTTCAATTAAATTGGGTGGAAGAACATACATACCCATTGACTCAACGACTGTGCACAGTCGAACTGCTCTAGTTTTTATGCTCCCGCAGACGAAGTCTTGAGCGTTGCTCCTGTCCGTCCATCCGTCCCCCTAATTGGTTTTTGCGCAGTAACTTAATAAATATTTGACAGATTTTAAAAAATTTTGGCGTGTAGGTAGATCACACTGAAATACAGGTCAAGTTCCAATTCGGAGACCACAGGTCAAAGGTCACCTCATTATATATGTGAAGTGGTTTCCGGACAATAACTTAAAAGATATCAGATGGATTTTAATGATATTTCGTGACACTGAAATACAGGTCAAGTTTGAATTTGGAGTCAACAGGCCACAAAGATCACAGCTCATTGTATATGCAAATTGGTTTCCGCATTATAATTTAATATCAGATGGATTTTAATGATATTTGGTGACACTAAATTACAGGTCAAATTTGAATTTGGAGTCCACAGGTCAAAGGTCACAGCTCATGCAAATTGGTTTCCACATGATAGCTCAATAAGAAATGCTTGCTGATTGCGTTAGGTGGGGGCATCCGTGTCCTATGGACACAGCAAACTTTAGTCTATGGAGGTACAGCAATTTTCCACAATTGCGGAAAACGGACGGAATTTACAGTAATGGCCACTCAAAATGGAAAATTATGGAAAACCTTTTTTTTTTTTTGGCAAATATTCACATTTTGAAAGAAGAAACACATGAATTTCTTAACAGAAATTAGAAGCAGTTCACAAAAAAATCCCAGAAATGGTAGCAAAAACAATGTACGTAATATTTGTATTAAGTTCTCCGTAAACAACAATATATACAAACCCTATGGCAAAACACAATTTTCATTTTTCAAGCAATGAGGAACAGAATTCCAGATTTTGTGAGATGGAAAAGGCTTTTTTAAAAATAGAAAATCACTGCCCCTATGTATGTGATGTCATCCCATTCAGGTTACATCCAGCGTCGTCTCATCAAGGCTATGGAGAGCGTGATGGTACGCTATGACGGTACCATCAGGAACAGCAATGAACACCTGGTACAGCTGAGGTACGGGGAGGATGGTTTGGACGCCACCTCGGTGGAGTTCCAGAATCTGGCCACCCTGAAACCATCCCACAAGAACTTCGAGAAGAATTTCAAATTCGACTACTCCAATGAAAGGTGAGACCAGAGTGATTTGTTAATTTGTCATCGTAATTAATGCTGTTATCGATCGGCTCTTTGTTGATTGTCTTTTATCCAGAGTTGCCACATTTCCGGAAATTAAGAGACTTTTTCAAAAAGAGGAAAAGTTCTTTTGTGTAAACTTTAGAATTTCATATTTTTTGTGATTCCTTTTGGATGTGAGGGCATTGTAAAAGGCCTCCGCACACTGTGCGACTTTTGTCGTACGACTCGGAATTATGACGTAATTTACGTCATTATCATGAATCCTGAAAAATCGCAAGCAAGTCGTACGACTAATCGTAGGAATTCGGCATGCCAAAAAGCTACGACTGGTCGTTGCGATTTCGTTTCGACTGAGCTCATTCAGCCAATCACGAGACAGTATTTGATGTGCATGAACATGAAGAAGCTCGAGCTCGCGCACGAAAATGGCAAAATTTTGAGTAATTTTGTTTGATAATTGTGTGATATGGTGTTTCTGAACATAGCTAGAGTGACTAGAGGAAAGTACTGGACTTCACGGACGGTATGGTCAAACTTTCTGGTAAGAAACTAAAATTGAAATGCTATTCACACTTAAAGAAATGTTTTCGCGTGATAATCTGCTGTGTGCGGTGGGTTGTTGGCCACCTGTACCATGCAGTAACGGTAGGCCACGCGGAAGCCAGGCCGATGTTAACGGCATGCATCGCCTGCGGCGCACCGAGCTAGCGCACGATTAGCTACCTGCCTAAGCTGGTACGGATCGGGTCGATCAGGCAATTGAAAAAAAAAAAGCTCAAAATGGTTCAAAATCACAATAGACTAACCTAGCCAACCTTACATGTAATTTCATTATATTGGATTAATCACTTATCCACGACTAGGTTATGACATGGAATCTACTGCTCGCTAGGCGTAAACATCTGCCGGCGAAGATCTAACGTACGGTAACGGAATAGGCACACACAGTCCCGGACACAGGGTTAGTTCTGGCCTAATAACCTCAGATCTAGCATAGGAATAGGCTAGACTACACTACGTGTCATAACTATAAATCCAAGGTACTCTTATTAATTAACAAGTAAATTATTACGTGTATTCAACAAAGAAGGTGAAGTAGCAAATAGGATTAGGATCTGGCCAATCACTGTATTTTTTTCTTTTGTTTTACGAACCAGGAATTTACATGTAGACTCAAACCTGTGAATGTAAAGAAGGCCCTTGGCCTAACAAATTGGTTTACGATAGTCCTATTTTCAAATGCCTGGTCTTGCTTTTTCTAAAGAACATTTCGAACATAATTTAATTTCCTATTATGCACCAATACAAGTGATAAACAAATGCTACAACTAAATAATAAAGAGAAATGAACATCATAGGCCTCTACTACTAGTAAAATCAACAACAAGAACAATAACAACAACAACAATAATAATAGTAGTAGTAGTAGTAGTAGTAGTAATAATAATAATAATAATAATTGTTATTAGTACTACTACCCTTAACCCTATCTGTGTTCATTTATTTTTATTAAGATTATCATTACCATCTTGATTGTTTGTAATTAAAATAAATAGGCCTTATTTTGATGATGGAAGACCCCTACTCGCTTGCTTTTTCAATGAAT
Source organism: Eucidaris tribuloides (assembly GCA_001188425.1). NCBI lineage: Eukaryota > Metazoa > Echinodermata > Echinoidea > Cidaroida > Cidaridae > Eucidaris > Eucidaris tribuloides. The sequence goes on along the minus strand of JZLH01S0602597.1, from coordinate 49,669 downwards.
CCTTACACTTTTTTTTATGAGAATGGTAAAGCCCATTTGAAAAAATAAGAACTTATTGTTCTTTTGGCGAAGATGAATTACTGCATGTCTGTTCACTTTTGTGTCATCGTTTCTGAAGTAATTTACTTAAAGTCGTCTATACAAATAAATCTAAAAAATGTAACAACCATCAGAAGCATGTTTTTCTTTGTTTTCATTTTGTTCAGCATTCTCTCGTTTCAAACTACAGTATAGTTAACTAAAATAATAGGAATAGGCATAGGCCTACTTATTGTCATAATTATGAAAACAAGTATCTACAACGACAGTCATGATTATTACAGGCTGCTGGAATCATTGTTGAGGGGTTTCCTGGAGAACGATGAACTTGAAAAATTGAACACTATTAAATTATCACAGATAAACACCCATTTACACACTCCCCCTGCGAAGTATTTATGTTCACTCCTCCCCTCCCCCTCCCCCCCCCCCCAAAAAAAACCCCCCAAATGTTTGGGGGATTTTATCAATTCATGTATAGCTACATAAACTCAATGAAACACTAGGTAGGAAGATAGAAACCATAAAGTTTAATATTAATATGTTGTCCCATTTATTTCACCCTTATTTCACTGAACTAGTAGAAATATACAAAAATAATCGAGCAATATGCGCAAAAGGTATTCTCGCAGTGAGTTGCCACGATAAATCGCAAGTCGGATCGGAAGTACCGCACACCTCCCGACTCGACAAACTCGTCGAATCGGAATCAGGTCGAAATCGGATCGCATAGTGTGCGGAGGCCTTAACCAATTTTGGGGCTTGTCCTGGGGCAATTCACGTAGATATGATGACATACGTGGTACCCCTGGATACCAACTAGAAATCCGCCATTTTGTTGTAATTTTTTTTTTTTTAGCACTATACCCTGGGTTACAAAATTATGTAAAAGTTATGTAATAAGTGTGAAAGTGACAAATTTAGCTTCATTTTTACCCATTTGTCGTAAGTTTATGCCTTTTTGTTGTGCACTTGCGCAGGTTCTGCATCATAACCACTGATTTCAGTGATCATAACTGAAGAAAATACATTTTTGGACACGAGGGCGCTGCACAACGCGGTACACCGGGGTACAATGGTACCCCGGGGTAGCACATGGTGCATCATATACTTGTTTATTCTAGAAGCATCTGTATAGCTGATTTACAATATGACTGAAGTACCCAATGCTTCGTTAAACACTGAAATAATGCATGCAGAATCAGTGAAAATACCCTCTTGGGAATGCACCAGAACCCACAATTTTACATTGAAAAAAAATAAAGCTCCACATCATGGGAGAGGGAAGACCCCCCTCACCCTCTTGAAACAGTTGTGAGTGTAAAGAAATGTGCTGCTTGATCAAAGAGGCCAATTACATTGAAGAAGTTTTAACAGTTAAAAGGTATTGTATAACAATATTTTCATTTTAAAAAGTGCGAGTTACGTGATCGGTGCCCCCACGCGTGCTACTAGTGTCTTTGATAAGGTCTAAAAATGAAGCCCCCCCAAAAAAATTTGAGTTCAAAATGATTATTAAGAGAGAGACCATTCAAGTGTTCCTCCATAGACTGCTGTGTTGCAGAATTTTCATAGACGAGAATAATTCATGTGCCAATTTTTATCTGTACATATTTTACAAGTGACAACATAACTGTCTGAACTTTTGTGTTCTAGGGTGTTTATTTGTCCATTCAAACGCTGTCAGATATAATAAATTTGACATTTTTTTAAATGGGTCTTCCACAATGTTATATAGTGTCTCTAAGTTAAATATGTTGTGGTAATTCCATGACTACAACAGTATATAAAAAGAAGGTTGAAGACAATCCTTTGTTTTACTGAAAGCCGGTGCAAATTCAAAAGTATTGGTGATAATATTTTCAGAGGGTTTGTACCAGCTCTTAATTTTTTATTTTTTTTTTCAATTCTGTCAGGATGTTGCGACGGTGTTACAGTGAGAACATTGTCAAGGATGTGGTGGCTAACGCTCATGTCCACATGGAGCTCGAGAGGGAGTATGAACAGCTGAGAGACGACAGGGAGATTCTACGCAAGATCTTCCCCACTGGTGAAAGCAAGGTGAGGCACAAACCCAGTCTTAGGTATATGTATAAGAACCACCACCCCCCCCCCTTCCAATATAGATAGCTTTGACACACTCAGAAATTGAGGAGTGGTGTTGCATATTTCTTTAAATTGCAGTGACAAGATTGGGAGAAAAAAAAATGCATTTAAAACCAAACTGGTTGAAAGATATACCAAATATACACCAGCTGAAGTGGATCTCCTGGCTGGAAGGATTTGTCTCGGGTTTGTTTAATTAAGTGGAATCAAGCGTGAACATACCTGCATTGTGTTTCTCTCAAGGATAGAGAGAATTAAATCCCATAGAAAGCTACACAAAATATTTGTCACTAGGCATACTGATGGAAGTACTTTCAAAATGAATTTATACAGTAGATTCCTTGCATAGTTTACTTGATTCTAGAATGGTTTTACCCCAAGTTGGGGACTACCCCCAATCATGTCATTTACCTTTCAGTGTCTTTGTGTAAGAAGTGTAGTAAATAAACATTACTGGACATGAAAATTATTCATTTGGCATTGAAAAATTTTCTCCTTTATGACGTGAAAATATGAGATGCTGACATGTGCTCTGGTAACAATATCTCAGACGACAAAGGGTTATGGTTGAAATTGGATTTCAAGTCCAGAATAGGGTTAGGGTTAGGATTACTGTATGAAATGATCACTGGAGGAAATGCCATACACCTGAAAATACACATCAAAAGTTTACACAAAAAGAAATTAATGATTGAATATGACAATAGACAGGTGAAGCCAATAATACTGTTAAAGTTTTGCTTTAGTCTGTAATGACAACAAACCAATATGCTTGGAAGTTATTCTCCTTAAACATGAACTCCACATTTAAGTCCAGTCTTGTGGCATTATCAATGTGATGTGCCATTCAAAAACTTGCAATGCCCTTCTATTTAAAAAAATCATTCACACAATTGCATACTGACAATTCATTATTCTGTGAATTACAGAATTTTGTATTGGAGACCAGGTTCTGTCAGTGGACATGAATGTATAGCCTAGTTTTGAGTTGTTATTATTATGCACATTTCATGTCACTTATGTAGTTGATAGAGTAAACTTTTGTGTGGTTGACTTAATACAGGTTGCTCTGCCTTGCAATTTGGACCGCATGATCTGGAACGCTCAACAGATTTTCAAGATCAACATGCGACAGCCCTCAGATCTCCACCCAATGAGGGTCATCGAAGGTAAATATTACAAATTTCGACTTTGTCATGAATGAGTAATCTTATGTAGAGGCTTCATTTAACGGTTTAAAAAACTTTATGCTATTAGTGCTTCTAATAAGGTCTAACAAAAATAGCCATGAAAAAAATTGAACTTCAAAATGATCATTTTATTTTAAAAATGTAAGAAGTGGAGATGTCTTATGCCATTCATGTGTAATTGAGATTGCAGTTACACTGAAAAGCGGGGAAACCGGCAAATCAAATTCCATTTTTAATTGGGTGGATCGTAGAATTTGAGAACAGACATTGGTTGCATGTAGGGCCATGCATTTTCAGGTGTAAATCACTGTTACATCCTATTTAAAGAAGAAAAAAAGGATTGAAAAGTAGTGACATGATTGGGAGAAGTAAAAAATATCTCAAGAACCAAATGAGTTGAAACATATGCCAATATATACATTGGCTAGAGCGTATATTCAGGCGGGAAGGATTTGCATTGAATATGTATACTTGTTTACTTGAGGAGGAACAAGCATTATTATACCAATATTTAATTGATCTGCTGATGGAAAATGATTCCATAGAAAGCTTCACAACAAATTTCACCGTCGCAGCAGTTTCTGAGAATAAATTTACAACAAAGAGGAAATGTATGACTGACATTTCACGGCAGAAATTTGAGCAGTGTACTTGATTCTGGGAGCACTGTGTCCTACGCTGAGAACTGCTTCCAGTCTTGTCATTTCCCTTTAACCATCACATCCCATTAAAAACAAAAAACATAAAACAAATCAAAATTCCAATGCTATATCTTCTACATCTCTGTGTTTCTCCCAGGTGTCCGTGAACTGAAGAAGAAGCTGATGGTGGTGAAGGGAGAGGATCGCATCAGTAAACAGGCCCAGGACAACGCCACATTCCTGATGAATGCCCTCATCCGATCCACCCTGTGTGCCACCAGGGTGGCCCTGGAACACCACCTCTCTCCCGCCTCCTTCGAGTGGTTGCTGGGAGAAATCGAGGCCCGCTTCAATCAGGCATTGGTGAGCATCAGATTTCTGTCATTTAACCCCTAAGGGAGGGGGGTAATATTTCTCTTGTCACATAACTCTAAAACAAGGGGGGTGGGGCCAGATTCCACTACCTCATTTCACCCATTGTGTATACAACTCATGATCACTTTCCACTTTAAATGCAGGGCATCTCCTTTACATGCCTACAAATTAACATTATGAAAATACACTGGTATATAGAAGAGAATACCATCTAAGAACCTTAAGCAAAGTATAGCAAAGTATAGGAGATAGAGATTCAGACTATGATTTCAATTATTATCTCGTACAGATCAAAATTCCTAGCATAGAACACACACTAACCTGCCTGATGGTTGTAGGGGCATTTTTTTTTCAAATTCTAGGTAATTACTGATCTTTAGATTTCACAGACATGTCCTTCATGAATAGCCTAAGGGCATGAGTGATGTTTTGCTGTGCTGCGGGAGGGGGACAAATGAGAATCATTGTCTTTAAGTAAGCACCAATATTGCTCCGTCTCTCCTACTACAGGCTGCACCGGGTGAGATGGTAGGAGCTCTCGCTGCCCAGTCCCTGGGTGAACCTGCCACCCAGATGACCCTCAATACCTTCCATTACGCCGGTGTGTCCGCCAAGAACGTCACACTGGGAGTACCTCGCCTCAAGGAGATCATCAACATCTCCAAGAAACCCAAGACGCCATCGCTGACCTGCTTCCTGCTCGGCAAAGCGGCTCGAGATGCTGAGAGAGCCAAGGTAGGTCGTTATTTGTTGTCTTGCCTGCTTAGCAGAAGGGAGACATAGGTGGCGGTGTCAACATCAAAAACTTAAGTTAAAAAGTTAAGTTTTTGAATTTTTTACTTAGCTTTAAAAGTTTATGATTCCATCAGTGTTGTGGCAATCACTGTTGTGGCGATCAATGTTGTGGCATCAACATAAAAAACTTATTTGAAGATTTGAATTTTTAGCATAAATCTGAAAGTATTTCTTCAAATTCCATGAAATTTGCACACTAGGGTTATCAAGTATGTTTAGTCTTGTGACACAAATCAAGGTCAAAGGTCATATCAGGGCAATAAGCTTGATATAAAGATGAATTAATCAGGTTTTGGTATGTTTTCATATTTAATGAAATATTTTCATCAATCTTGGTGCAAATTGTCAATGGCATTGCATCTGTTAAAATGATATCAGGTCAGTCAATTTAGAATATGTTTCAAGAATTACAGGTGATTTTTGCCAGGTACTAAAGTAGTTAATAATGTAACCCTTCACTTTGGATGTGCACATGATCAATTACAGCTAGATGAGAATGCTGCGATAGGGAATTGGGTAATACAGGCAAGACCACCAGGATCATTCCACTTGTTTGAAATGTAGGGACAGTAATTTTTCGTGATAGCGGAAAATGGACGGAATATTCGGAAATGACCACTTGAAACGGAAAGTAAAATTTCCAACAGAAAATCACGGAAAACCTCTTTTTTTTCTCCAAATTTTCACTTTTTGAAAGGAAAAAAAACATGAAATTCATAACAAAAATTTGAACAAGTTAACATAAAAGTACACAAATGCAACAAGTTTTGTAAACGGAATTGTCACTTACTTATGTATGCGAAGTCTATGGCAAAATGGAATTTTCATTTTTCATGCAAGTTGAAACGGAATTCCACATTTGTTGAAATAGAAAAGGCCTTTTTTTTTAAACGAAAAATCACTCCCCCTAGAAATGGATTGAGGGCCTTCTGACATTTTTTAATGATTTTGTTGTAGGACATCCTTTGCCGACTGGAGCACACAACGCTCAGGAAGGTGACGGCCAACACCGCCATCTACTACGACCCCGAACCCCAGAACACGGTCATCGCGGAAGACCAGGACTGGGTCAACCTCTACTACATGATGCCCGACTTCGACCCCACCCGCATCTCGCCGTGGCTGCTACGCGTGGAGCTTGACCGGAAGAGGATGACCGACCGAAAACTGAGCATGGAGCAGATTGCAGAGAAGATCAACGCGGGATTCGGTGATGACCTCAACTGCATCTTCAACGATGACAACGCCGAGAAGCTGGTGCTGCGGATACGGATCATGAACAGCGACGAGAGTAAATTCCAAGATGTAAGTAATAGTAATAATAATGAAAATAATAATACTACTAATAATATTCCATCCATTCTTATATAGCGCATGATACTGATGAGATCAGCGGCTATGCGCTTGGATATTATTACCCTGGTCACTGGGATACAGTGCTGAAGATAAAGGTAAAGTTGAGGGTTTATCGTCTTGTACCACTGTAGAACAATGCTCACACGACGTCACACATTACCACACACGTCACATCATTGGACCCATATCAAGCCTGCACATTATTGTGCGCCACCTCCACTCCCTGGGGAGTATTCCTAGCCCGGCTGCTTGTTAGGCGCTCAGGAGCTAATTCATAGAATAATGCCATTCATGTGTAATTGAGATTGCAGTTACACTGAAAAGCGGGGAAACCGGCAAATCAAATTCCATTTTTAATTGGGTGGATCGTAGAATTTGAGAACAGACATTGGTTGCATGTAGGGCCATGCATTTTCAGGTGTAAATCACTGTCACATCCTATTTAAAGAAAAAAAAAGGATTGAAAAGTAGTGACATGATTGGGAGAAGTAAAAAATATCTCAAGAACCAAATGAGTTGAAACATATGCCAATATATACATTGGCTAGAGTGTATATTCAGGTGGGAAGGATTTGCATTGAATATGTATACTTGTTTACTTGAGGAGGAACAAGCATTATTATACCAATATTTAATTGATCTGCTGATGGAAAATGATTCCATAGAAAGCTTCACAACAAATTTCACCGTCGCAGCAGTTTCTGAGAATAAATTTACAACAAAGAGGAAATGTATGACTGACATTTCACGGCAGAAATTTTAGCAGTGTACTTGATTCTGGGAGCACTGTGTCCTACGCTGAGAACTGCTTCCAGTCTTGTCATTTCCCTTTAACTATCACATCCCATTAAAAACAAAAAACATAAAACAAATCAAAATTCCAATGCTATATCTTCTACATCTCTGTGTTTCTCCCAGGTGTCCGTGAACTGAAGAAGAAGCTGATGGTAGTGAAGGGAGAGGATCGCATCAGTAAACAGGCCCAGGATAACGCCACGTTCCTGATGAATGCCCTCATCAGATCCACCCTGTGTGCCACCAGGGTGGCTCTGGAACACCACCTCTCTCCCGCCTCCTTCGAGTGGTTGCTGGGAGAAATCGAGGCCCGCTTCAATCAGGCATTGGTGAGCAGCATCAGATTTCTGTCATTTAACCCCTATGAGAGGGGGGGGGGGTAATATTTCTTTTGTCACATAAGTCTAAAACAAGGGGGGTGGGGCCAGATTCCACTACCTCATTTCACCCATTGTATACAACTCATGATCACTTTCCACTTTAAATGCAGGGCATCTCCTTTACATGCCTACAAATTAACATTATGAAAATACACTGGTATATAGAAGAGAATACCATCTAAGAACCTTAAGTTTGAAAGTATAGCAAAGTATAGGAGATAGAGATTCAGACTATGATTTCAATTATTATCTCGTAGAGATTCAGACTATGATTTCAATTATTATCTCGTACAGATCAAAATTCCTAGCATAGAACACACACTAACCTGCCTGATGGTTGTAGGGGCATTTTTTTTTCAAATTCTAGGTAATTACTGATCTTTAGATTTCACAGACATGTCCTTCATGAATAGCCTAAGGGCATGAGTGATGTTTTGCTGTGCTGCTGGAGGGGGACAAATGAGAATCATTGTCTTTAAGTAAGCATCAATATTCCTCCGTCTCTCCTACTACAGGCTGCACCGGGTGAGATGGTAGGAGCTCTCGCTGCCCAGTCCCTGGGTGAGCCTGCCACCCAGATGACCCTCAACACCTTCCATTACGCCGGTGTGTCCGCCAAGAACGTCACGCTGGGAGTACCCCGCCTCAAGGAGATCATCAACATCTCCAAGAAACCCAAGACGCCATCGCTGACCTGCTTCCTGCTCGGCAAAGCAGCTCGAGATGCTGAGAGAGCTAAGGTAGGTCCTCATTTTTTGTCTTGCCTGCTTAGCTGAAGCGAGACATAGGCGGGGATGTCAACATCAAAAACTTATCCTAACGTTAAGTTTTTGAATTTTTTATTTAATTTTGAAAGTGTATGTTCTTATTCCATCAATGTTGTGGCATCAGTATAAAAAAAACTTAATTTAATGGCATATATATGAAAGTATTTCTTCAAATTCCATGAAA
>JZLH01S0602596.1:16431-32045 GCA_001188425.1 Eucidaris tribuloides | reverse complement strand
GTAAGTCTATGGGAGGAAATGGGCAGATGAATCTGGTCAACTTATAATTTTCACTGTTTTAAAGCACTAAATAATCATTTTGAAAAACAAATTTTTTCAGGGCTTTATTTTTAGACTCTATCAAAGACACTTGGAGCATGGAGGATTATGTAGCTCACATTTTTTTAAAACTGTGGTCAATGTTAGCCTGTGGCTTTAAGTGCTATATAAATATTTGATATTGCATTTTATTGGTTTGGTTTGTATTGTATTGTATTGCAGGGTTACCAACCAACAGTGAAAATCATCGAAAACCTGGGAAATGAATTCCCTCTTCCCAGTTAAGGAAAAGTCAGGGAATCTGAAAAAAGTCCCTCAAATCAGGATTAAATCAGGCAATTTTGCTTGTCCAGTGGCCTGAATTTTTTGCCTTGTGTCCATAGCATGGACACGGTGCGAGAAAGAAATTGGTTGAAATGATGAAACTGGAATTTTTAACTTTTATCTGGGAAAAAAAATATAGGAGAAAATGGTCAGTTTGTGTATTTAAATCAACTTGTTTGATAGAGGTAAATAGCCCTTTGGTCATTCTAATTTGTGATTTACACTGTAATTACGCCATTTGACCTCCACTGTTGTACCTTAATTAATTAACCATTTTTATTGCATTGTGGACAAACTGCCCTTATTTATTACATTATATAGCTTTTCTAATTGTGTCAATTGCCTCTGTAATGAATTTTGAAGTATCCGCTTGGTAAAATATTTATTACTTGCAGTTGAGAGGAGTATTATTAAAATCTATTTGGAAACGAGTCATTTCTACAGCTGAAAAATCTACTGTTGTTTCCTTGTCTACAGAAATACCTCACTGTTTTTGATAGTTCAACTAAAACTTGATCATGTAATTAATCCTTAATCAAATTTAATGATGGATTGTTTCCTGTGATATCAATTTATGAATACATTGTTTTACTGTCATATACATACATCAAATAGTGAGGTTAGACCCATCATCATTACATAGTGATCAAATTCCCAGCTCAGCATGTAATAACAGTGGTGTGATATTGTAACACAAGTTAAGTTGAAGTGGGGAGCAGTATTGTTCACCAATTTTAACTCTTTACACGCGGTATTCGCATCCATGCACTCCCTGCAGCGTGCGGGATTCGCATTTCACGCTCAAACGTAGAAACGCTTGTATTCACCCGAATTACACTGATTTTCCCAACACTAGCAGTAATCTCTTTGTATTGTTTACATTCCTCAAGTACGGGGGTATTATGTTAGATTCTTAAGTAACCAGAAAAATCGATAAATGCAATCAAGGCATCGTGATACAATAGGACAAAGGATTAGACACAAGTTCACTTTGAAATGTACTTAAAAGGTCAATTACAATAAGATGCGCTATTCACACTGATAATCTCTTCATTCACTTCTTATTTGGTGACTCATCTCTTTCATTAACTTAAAAAGTCAGGGTTTTTTTGTATAACTTGTTTTTTTACGCTCTTGTATTATTTGAATGGAGTTGTATATTTTCAAGTAGGAAATTTAGAACTACATGTATATTGGTTACAATTAACCATTACTTTACAAAATTCAGATGTATATTTCCAAACACCCTATATGCATTTAGAAGGTCTGTAAAATGTACTTCAACTTTGCTGTATTACATTTTTCCTGAAAACGTTGTTGTGCGAAGATATTGTCAGTTGAAGTCAGTTAGTTATTTCCTTTCACGATACTGAGCGCTCTTTGAAATAAACTCCGCACGCACGGGATTCAGGGTCCCGCGCATAAAGAGTTAATATGGGTTTCTCATATTCAAGTAAAGAAAAAGAAGAAAAAAAAATGACTACCAGTATAAACATTAGTCAAGTGTCAATTGCAGTATTGATGTAAAAACTGCTTCAAGCCTGTAAATTGTGTATATCAATAACATGATACATATCTTAGTTTGCTACTTTAAACATTTGGATTATGAAGGACATTTATATCGCAGTTTTGCAAGACATCCCAAGCTGCAAAAGTTAAATAGACAGTTATTTTTGTGTAACATGTTAAAATCATATGCATATAGTTTGAAGACAATTTAGCTGATGTTTCGACACAGAAAGTAAGTTTCTTGAATTTGTTGTATTGATCCTGAAAGCATTTCTGTAGAAACACAGAAGAAACAGTGTAATGGGAAATAGTTAATTGCCACAAAAAAAACAAAAAACCCCCACAAAAACCTGTTATCATAACTACCTCTGGAGGTGGTTATTTCCATGAAAGATTGCTGTCCAAACACTGTGGAAGCACAACGGTTCATCATGAACTGTTTCAAGTGGAAATGATGTGACGGTTTTTAACCCCAAAGTGCACATATAGAGATTGAAAATAGTATGACCCCTCTAATGTTCTGCCCATCTTTGTCAGAAAATTGAACACTTGATTGTAAAAAGCACAATTGAAAAAGAGACCAAATGCAACACTGCGTTATAGTCAGTGCCATATTGCCTTTGTACCATAATGTATTGCGATGTCAAATGTTGACTTTATGAACGTCTGATTGAAAATTGGTTTGATGCTGCGGTTGGATTGTTAAACGGTTTTTTTAAGCGCTCTGTGGAAATATGATGGGTCAACTGCAAATAAATTTTTAATTCTGAAAAAGATAATCTGTTTTCCAACAATTTTTTTCTGTGGAAATGCACCATTTGACCAGGGCTTGACAGAGCTCTGGCAAAAAGTTGTCCTTCATATCAACAAATGTATTATATGCGTAAGGGCATTACACAAGAAATACACTTCAAATATAACAGGGGTGTAGCATTACTCAACAAATGTAGCACAAATTTAACAGGTGTATATTTCTTGACAAGAAATGCAGCACAAATGGTTGTATAGCATTACCATACTCAACATGTGCATAACTTTGCATATATTAGTACAGTGAACCTCCCGTAGTAGGCAACTGCCATAAGGGGCCACTAAAATTGACTCCTGTGGAGACGAATTGTGTGATAAAAAAAAACTGTCCATAGTAGCCACCCATCTACATGGAAAATGACCACACTTTTTATTTTCCTTTTGTGGTCAGTATTAGAGGTTTTACTCTAAATTATCTCTTTTCTGATGGTTCTTTGTGTTTCAGCGTGAGAACAAGCAGATGATGGAAGCCAACCTCCATCTTGAGAGAGAGAATGATGAGCTGGCCCATGAACTCATCACTCATAAACTGATGATGGAGAAACAAGTGGACAAGGTAAAAAACTCTGTTTAGTCGTGTCCACACGATCGGACATAAGTTGCTTTTGACCAGTCATAACTTGTGTCGGTAATAGCGTCGGATATAAAGTTGCAGTGAAAACGATCGTCGGACATAACTGTATCGGATATAGCGCGACTTATACCCGACAATATTATATCCGAAGAAGACCAGACATAAGTCCAGTAATAAGTTGTTATCGGTAATAATAATCGGTAAAAATACGTGTGGACTATTGTCAGTCATAACTGCGATCTGAAAAGGGCAATGAATCTTTCAAAGACAACTTCCGGGTCAAATTAAATTCCTCTCGCAAATTTCACACCACTGCGTGCTTCGTAATACATGTACATCAAAATCAATTTCAAAATGACGGATTCTAGTCAACGCAATAATAGATCCACTAACTGGACAGACGGAGAGGTGGAGGCTTTGCTGCAGATATGGAGAGAGCTACATGTATGTGTAGCAATGCACGGAAAGCCAGCTCTGCATTCTGTCTATTGCTTAACGACCAGAGTCGGCTTCTCCGTGCCTCTTCTTCTTCCAGCAGCGCTACATTATTAAGCTGGTGTAAAAGCAGCAGAGGAACAATATCATCATCTGCATAAATGAAACTATTGGTTGAGAAATGTTGTCGTAAAAGTAAAAAATAAAGCTTTTCCAAACTGGCGATGTCATTTTGGCTTCGACTTTTCATTATTTACCAATTCACATTTCGCGCACAGAGGTTACCACCCCATAACAACTTAACACATGCCATTTCCGGTCTGCTATTACCGGTAATAATGTGATAAAGCTTTAAAAACGTTTAAAACGTTTCTCCGTGCCTCTTCTTCTTCCAGCAGCGCTACATTATTAAGCTGGTGTAAAAGCAGCAGAGGAACAATATCATCATCTGCATAAATGAAACTATTGGTTGAGAAATGTTGTCGTAAAAGTAAAAAATAAAGCTATTCCAAACTGGCGATGTCATTTTGGCTTCGACTTTTCATTATTTACCAATTCACATTTCGCGCACAGAGGTTACCACCCCATAACAACTTAACACATGCCATTTCCGGTCTGCTATTACCGGTAATAATGTGATAAAGCTTTAAAAACGTTTAAAAACGTGAAATATTGTTACATTGAACCTTTAAAGTGAATTTGGGAATTTGCAATATTGAGCTTGAAAGCTTGGCATTAAATAAGGGATACCATCTGAAGTTAAAATAATACATGTACCTCTGCAAACAACCTGGTATTTTCCCCCCCCCTCCAAAAAAAAAAATCAAGGAGCCCCAAAATGCAATATTATTTTCCATACAAGAGAAACCCTAGAATCTCAATAGGGCAGTTGTTTGTTTTATGAGAACTGACTGATTTTATGCAAATGAACCCCTCCCCCCCCCAGGTGCTTGACCTAGAAAACAACAGGAGGGAAATATACATATTTGGAATTCAGCCCAGGTGCAAAACATGGCCAGTCTTATTGTTTGTGGTAACAAAAATATGTGAGTAACAAGAAATTGACAAGTTTAGAATGTTCCATTGGGGTAAACATCTGTTCTTTTCCATTAATGATTAACAAGAAATTGAGCAAACACAGAAATGAACAGACTTGGAATTTCATTGGCATTCTACTGGTATTGCTTGAACTTTATGGTTGCAAACAACAAAACAAAATTTGAATAAGAAGTTGACACTGCCTTTAAAGATAGGATTCACAATTTGCATGCCAGAAAACGGCAAAATGAATTAAATTAGGTCAAATCGTTCACAATGTAAAGATTAGTATTAATAAACACCTGTCATAGAACCTTTCGGTAAAATATGTAGTTTTGGTGAAAATCTGGACGGTTAAACTTCAAAATTTGCAAAGTGACGGCCACGTTCCGTTAGTTAAAAAATTGTCTAATCGGCCGCTAGCCAAAGGTCACGCGGAGTTCACCGCTTGACCATATCAACGTACGTAGTCACACACTGACCACTGCACTATGCGAACGTACACATAACCGTGTTCTGCAATTTGAGCAAAATTTAAACTCACGGAAAGAACAATATTTTGGTGGCATATTATTAGTTTTTTCTCAAAAAACTACAAGTTTGTGACGTATGGATCTCAAAGTTTCAACACATCATTTGTAAGTACTTACATACTGTTTGGCAATGATAATAAAGGGAAGTGATGGACTTGAAAATCCTAAAACCTATCTTTAATGGAGCTGTCTTTCTTTCTCTCTTGTTTATAAGGAGCGTGATCGTGCCGATGAACTGGAGAAAGAACTGAAGGCTCTCAGGTTGCAACTCCATGATTTTGAGGAAGAGAAGAAACATCTGGAATCGGAGACGTCACAGGTGAGTTGTTGTTGCTATAATTATTATTATTGTTGTTGTTGTTGTTATTTATTAAAACAGGGCTGTCAACTTTGGGGAATGACTTGGAGGGAGATTCACTTTTGCCTGTCAAAAAAATTTTAACTAGCCAAAGAACTTCTGACAAGTTTTTGCCCATCAAACAAAATTTTTACCTGCAAAATTACTAGTCAAATAGTTTGTTCGTAATATTTTCCTTCTACATGTTTGGTGGGAGGTTTTTTCATAAAGCAGGAGAGTGGTGGGACGGCAGGAGGATGAGCTCGGTGGCGGGAGACTCCCGCCAAAAGCGGGAGGGTTGACAGCCCTGGTTAAAATTATCCAAAATTTACTTAATGGCACCTTGAACATCCTTCCTGGATGGAAATGTGTGTGATACTGTTGTTGTTGTTGTTTTTCTTGTTGTTTTTGTTGTTGTTATTACATTATATAATATGGATATCTTTAGCATTTGTTATTGTGAAAATATTGATGTGGTACTATGAAAAAGAAGGAAGGAAATATTGATGTATTCATGACAATTTTGCAAACTTTATGAGGATCTGATTTTATCAGATTCGTAATCCTACAAATTGTTCTTTTGGTGCAAATATGTTTTGAACAATACCACGTTCAGCAACTTCTGGAGTGCAGTGTCAAATGTTGGGTCTCCGTAAAATCAGAGGGGGAGGGGGGTGAATCAGTGAATTTGTGAAAAACCTGGAACCCTGCAGGAGCTTATTTGAATGTTTCATTGTCCTACAGGTGAAAGAGATGTACCGAAGAGAGACGGAGAAAGCAGAAGCAGAGTCCAAGCGGAACTCAACAATCATCGCCGAATATAAGCAGATCTGCTCACAACTGAGCGAGCGACTGGAGAAACAACAGACGGCGGCCAAACAGACCATGTTGGAACTCAGGGTAAGATGGTATATCATTGTTTTCCAGCAGAAAGGCCTTAGCATATAATCCCAGCAGAAGGGCCTTAACAGTAAATTTTCTAATCTTGAGAAATATTGCTTTATTGATATTGCACTTAGCAGAATGACAGAAAGGTCTAAAAATATCACACTACTTTGATTACATGCGAAAAAAGCAATGGATTTCAATTAAAGACATTTAGTGTTAAGGCCTTCTGCCAGGAACATGTGCTAAGCCCTCTGCGGACACAGACGATTATTCTGATGGAAAATGGGGGGGGGGGAGGAGGGGGTGGGCGCACTGTTTCATGCATTATGAGATTGAAGCGAAGATAATTTTTGGTGGTAGATTCCACCTCTCAATGTTCTTCTTTTTGTGCAACAGCGACAGAAATACGATTTGACAAAATGAAATCATGCATTTTCATGAATTGAGCTCAGGTAGGCGGTAGATTTTACAGGGGATGGGGGGAGAGCCCCGCCCCTCTCCTATTGGATGGAGACAGATATACTGTATATACGCCATTATATTTCGCGTCCATATATTTTCGCGATTTTACTTCAAGACGGGGAATTCGCGAGGGTATATTTTCGCGATTTTATTGTATTTACATTCACTTTGTACAGAAATATTAGGAAGAGAAAATTTTCGCGTTCAGTAAGTCGCGAAATTCGCGAAAATTAAACCACCGCGAAATATTAAGCGTATACAGTACCTTGTGGCAAATGAAATTCATGCATTTATAAGATTGAGCTCAGGGTAAGGCAGTAGATTCCACTGGGGGACAAGGGGGACGTGCCCACCTCCCCACTGTTTTATCTTTTTGGCTCTGATGACAGAAATATCTTGTGACAAAATGAAATTTCATGTATTTGTAAGGATTGAATGTGGGGGCAGGGGTGTGAATGTTCAGTTTTAAAGCTGATTCCAGCTTTTGGGTTTTTTGATTTTCAGCTTATTTTCAGCTTTTTGTGAATTTCCTCTGAACAAAAGTATAGGAACTTTTGCAATTTAAAGGCAATGTATAACAATGTTTCCATTTAAAAAAAGTGAGCTACATGATTCCTCATGCTAATAGTGTCTTTGATAAGGTCTAAAAATGAAGCCCTGAAAAAATTACAGTTCAAAATGATAATTTAGTGCTTTAAAAGAGTAAATATCATTGAGAGACCATTCCAGTTTTTCCCCATAGACTGCTGTGTTGCAGATTTTTCTATCGGTCGAGAATAATTCATGTGCCAGTTTTTAGCTGTATATATTTTACTAGTGACAGCATATCTGTCTGACCTTTTGTGTTATAGAGTGTTTATTTGTCTATGCAAACACTGTCAGATACGTCAGAGAGCAAAGTTTGACAGTTTTTTAAACGGGTCTTCCACAATGTTAGATAGTGTCTTTAAGTTTTTTTTAGCTCTTTTCAGCTCTTTTTATTTATGGTCACTCATAGCCCTGGTGGGGTAAGGCGGTAGATTCCATTGGGGGACAAGGGGGACATGCCCCCCTCCCCGCTCTTTATCTTTTTGGCTCTGGCGACAGATATACCTTGTGGCAAATGAAATTCATGCATTTATAAGATTGAGTGCAGGGTAGTAGTTAGGGGCTAGATTCCATTGGTGGACATGAGGCGAGGGGGACAAGCCACCCTCCCCAATATTTGTCTTTTCGCCACTGGCAACAGAAAAAAAAGTGACAAATTGAAATTTGTGCATTTATTAGATTGAATTAGATTGAGGCCTCCACTTGACACACACACTCCATTTTAGCTATTCTCATATTAAATGATCCAATTTAAGCGCCAAAAGATGTCTAAAGGGGAAGGCACGTGCAACTAACAGGCATAAGTTAAGAAAAACATTTGAGTCTTGCCAACCAATCAGATCGCACGTACACATGCTGAAACTGACGCAAGCATGACCGATGCATGCCACCGAGCGTGTGTTATCACGCCGCAGTAATGTATGCACTGTTTGAATCGATAAAGCTCCTCCCCCGTATGACGCGTTTCTGCATAGTTATCTTAAGACATAGCTTGCTAAAGACATAAAATAACACAAATTAACAATTTATAGGCCCTTGCAAGTGTGCGTGTCACACAATAGCCTTATTTAGCTGTAATTATCACCCATATACCATAATTCACCAACTATACTCAAATGCACTCTTTATTTCTAACTTATGCCCTGTTGGATGTTTGCTGGTCGCCCTTCTCCGTAAGAAGGTGAAAGTTATTATTTAAATATACCTGTATAATAATATGTTTTGCAATGCATAAGCACACAAAAATGTATTGAACTTGAATTAGAATATTTTGTTAGATAATTGATCAAATATAAGTCTGCCATTATTCAAAGTGTAACTCCAAGCTATACACTCAACCAAGCATACATGTAAATGTAATGTTAAATAGAGTATTTTTTAGTGAAATGCCCTGAATATTCCAAAAACATTATTTCATGTGCTGATGTTTATCTGTACATATTTTGCAAGTGATATAATTGTCTAAAGTGTTTCAGGGTGTGTATTTTTCCATTCAAACACTATCATGAAGGTCCGATGTCAAAGTTTGAGAATATTTTGAATATGGCTTCCAAAATGTTGAACAGTGTCTTTAAACTATAATCCAATTGTTCCATTAATTTCATATTCGTCTTATTTCTGATTTCTGACCAACAGCATAGACTACAGACCTGCGATGACTGCAGCCAGTTGATAACCGAAGACGGCAAGTACGAACGATCTCCGTCGGACCCACCCCTTCCATCGGAGGTCCTCCCCGAACCTGAACTCGCGGCCGCCCTCGGCCAGGTTCGGGAATTCGAACTCGAGCTGGCCCAGACCAAATTACAACTTGTCGAGTCACAGTGCAGAGCGCAAGATCTCGAACATCAGCTAAATAGCGCCATTGCCGAGTTACAGGTCATGCGCAACGCATCGGCAACGAACGCCAATAGTTGGATCACGAAGACATTTTCGTCGTTATCATCACTGAAAGAAGCCACGGGTGTGACCAAAAAGTCAGAACAATGAGACATGGCGTGATAGATTGTTGTATTTAACGATAGTCTGTGCTCCACTGACAATTCTTGAAATACATTTCCTTAAAAGGTACTAGTATTGTGTATTTTGGACTATTGAACGTTACATTTAAGTCAAAAGAGGTAGACATACTACAACTCAAAATAGATATGACCAAAGTTGTTATTTATTATGCTGCTGTGAAGATAGTACCCTTTCATATGTCAATAAATTGTGAGTTCTGATGTAATTTATTTCTTAAACTCTGTGTTTAGGTTTGACTAAATTTGTTTGTGAGTTTAATTTGGTACATTTGCCATTACCCTCACATCAGGTAAACCTTTAAAGTAAAACTTTGATGGATTATGAAATACATGTTTGTATGTAGAAATCAGTAATTAAATCCCACACCTTATTAGAAGCTGTTAATAAAACTTGTAATATATTTGGTAAATTATTCATGACGTTCTTCAACTAAGCATGTTTATGTGGGTTGTTTACAGCGTTGTAGTCATGGCCGGCCTCAAGGCCAAATTTTTGGGGGTCTAGACCTCGGCCCCGGTCCGAGTCCCCTGTACAAACTGTATGGAGAAATAGTATTTTGGGATGGCCTGGGCCTCGGAACATGTGGACTTGACTATGACACTGATTGTTAACTTGGAGAAAGTGAACCAATCAAATGAAAGCACAGAAGTATAAACTTTCACAAAATAACAACTTGTAAAAAGTAGTTAACATGTCAGGTGTGAATTATTATTGTGTGTAAAAATAATGCAATTGATGCAGTTCAGAATAATCTGTAACACAGGGTTACAGGTCTATATTTTATCCATCAGTACAGGCACCATTTTTGTTTAAAAGAACATGAGAATGCAGAATTAAAACTCTGTTCCTTTTTGGTCTTGTGTGAGATGATAAAATGGCAATGGAGGTAGATAAACTCCCGACTAGTCAGGGTAAAATAGACATGTATGTAGAGTATGATATGGCTTAACTTATTGAAACCAATATATGTGTAAATATCTAAGAAACCGTGTAAAGTATGTCTTGTAAATTAATGTTGAAAACATCCCAATGAGTCGGTAGAAATATACTATGAGGGGAATGTGTAAAATGTAAAAAATGTATGGTTGTTATCGTCAATTCATTTCCCGACAATATCTTGGGAAAACTAAAGAAATATATCGTTGTTGCATTTAATATTGGGGTAAAATGATGTTTAATCCAAAAATATGCACTATCCGTGATAAGTTGTGATAAGTTGAAAATATTTTCAAAATGACCCCTTCCCCCTCACAATTGATAAATCATCATGTATTATTATAAGGCATCAAAATGCCTTAGAAATGGGGTAAGTATGTGGATACATTTTGATTTTATATATCATTCTCAAGTTTGTTTTGTATGATTATGTTTATTGCATGCCTTGTATGTAGTTCACTTTATGTTTAATCTTGCCAGTGTATAAATCTCAAATTGCAATATAATCACCATTAACTGTTCAAATTTAAACTGTATTACACCAACCGCAGCAATACTGCTGGGTACTGGAATATACTCTTCCCATACAATATCATACCATTATTTACAAACCAAAATTGTTTGAAAAAAATTAAAGGAAAAAAAGAGAAAAACTTGATCAGCTATATTTTATTTCATTTATAGATGGGGCATTCACATTTGAAAATATAGCACACATGATCTGGTGCAAAAGGGGAAAATGAATTTTTGAGAAGAGATTTTTTTGTGTGTGTGTTTTGTTTCAAAGTGTTTTTGTTGTTGTTTTCTTCACAGACACCAATAAAAGCTTTGTGACCTTTGACCTCTGTTGATGAAACGGGTCACTCAAGGTCTTGTTAGTTAGCATTAGTATGTAATTCTCTTATACCCCAATAAATAATAACAGTTTGACTACCGTATGTTAGGATAAATGGCTGTGGAAATGGGTATTCAGTCATGTTACACAAATCTGTCAGTGCTTGTTATTATGAATGTAAGAGAACACAGCTGCTTTAGAATGTGTCCATCACAATTTTATTGAACACTTTGCCTGCCGTGTATACAATTAACCCATTGAAGACAACTTGATTTTGCTTTAATGTGCTTTTCCCATACACCTCAAGGTGAGATATCTCATGTCTAGTCTTCTACAGGTTAAAGTAGACAAATATGATTAATTACTTTTCTCTTTAGCTCTGATTTTAGAGTTAAAGTGTACCAATACCCTGGATAATTTGTTTGCTATATATGTTGAATATATTTGTGGCATGCCCTCTGCAAAGTATTAGCACTTGTGATCACTTCGATTTTTCTTTATTGGGGTTCGAATGTAAATTTCAAACGGTAAGTAAAAACAAAAACGACTTGGGCTAGACTAGTCAATCAACCGATTCTATCAATCGATCGATCGCACTATCGATAATTTGTCCACGTACGTCTTGATCATTAACACACACCCTCTTTGTATCGATCAATATCGATACTGAACTTTAATAGTTAAGCAAAAACGTATGCGTATAGCCAGAATGCGTGCGCATAGAAATCGGTGCTTATAGAGCAGAACCTAAATACGCGGAGCACAAGTGCCGAAACATTGTACACATTATGATCCGATTGATCAAAATATGGATTACTTTAAGGGCTAAGACAACTGAATTGCGGTTATTTGTAGTGTATTCTAGTTGTAAAAAAATTTGATTTTTAGGGTATTGGTACACTTTAAAAAGACGGAATGCTGTGCTGGCAGGTACATATCGCTGTAAGATTTCATTGTGTATAGTACACACTCTTGTATAAATAACTACATTCCATACCCTTTTTTGGTCAGTAGTGGTCTAATTCACGAAATATGTAAGTCACACTGTCAAAACGGCATCAATCCTTTGATTTCTAATAATCCCATTATCCATGCACAATGTAAACAAGTAAGTTATTATGTCAATGATCAGATTAATCAGTTATGAAAAATCTAATTTATGATTTGAGAATGGCAGTTATGAAAAGTGGGGGTAATTTAACAGCCTGAGCAGTAATCTGTATGGATATACATGTATTACCAGTATGAAATTGTTATCTGATACTATAATATTATGATGTCATGTACTGTAAATATATATATTAGTGTTTGTAAATAAATATATGCAAGTTAAGTTAGGAATATATATAACAATACATCAAATAGGCTGGAATAGTTTATGTACAGAGTGTGATCAGTTAATGTCACGGACGGACACTTTCAAAAGATGACCATTACTGAAGACCTAAGGAAAAAATGACAAGATATGAAGGGTTGCTGTGTGATTTATTGTAGAGGCTATCAGCAGAAGTACTGAATAATGCTAAAACTTTCCTTAGGCTTTCAATAATGGTCATTTTTGAAAATGTCCGTCCGTGACATTAACTGATCACATTCTACATGTTCAAGTTGATGTGCAGAGAAAAGATCTTCCCACAAAATTATATATATATAGTACTGATGGTAGCATACGTTTACAATAACAAAAATTGGCTCTGGATTTCGACCTAAGTGGTATCATCCATACAAACTGCCCGTAAAATAAAATATTATGTCGTAAATTATAAATTAAGTATGTGTGCTGGTAATAAAATGTATTGGAATGTAAATATGAATGTAAATTATATCATCAAATGTACTCGTCAAACTGAAAAGATTTGAAAATGTATCGATGTATACCTAGTACCCAAATAGATGTTGCCAAAAAACAGTTTGCAGGGAGCTTGTGTTGATAAAAGTTTTATGTATTTGTCGTGGAAACTGAGCAGTAGAATGCATGGTAACAAATTATATGCAAGGTATTGTTTTATGACTTAACTGTTGTTAGGATAGGCTTTTATATGATTTTGGCATCTAGCTGGTTGGAAAACAATTAGCGGGGCTTTACTAGTCTGGTGAGATCTGTTACATAGTTTTCTGATAGTAGTGGGAAAAAGCAAAACATTGTATGCGTTACAGTCATGACACGTACGCACAATGGCAAATGAACTTCCTTAACACATGCACAAATTAACACAGGAGTCAGTTATACACGTAAAGTGTGTTCATACTGTCTTAAAGAGGATGTAGAGTACCGTTTAATGATGGAAAATCTTTCACCAAAATTCCACATTTTGTTGGTTTCCAGATGAAAGTATATAACATTCGCATTATAATGTGGAACTAATTCACTTCAAATGTAATGAATAGTTTTACAGGATTGGCAGTTTTAACAGGTGAAGTTTCCACCTCTGTACCCACCCCTTCCTCTCCCCCCCCCCCGTTCCCCCCGTTGCAATATCAACAATTAACATTATCCCACATATTGATTTCTGTGTTGGTACTCTGTTAGCAGTGGGGATTTATGTAGAGGATTTGTCAAAAATGAAGTGTTTTTGTTGTCAACTACTCTCTCCTGTACTAATGTGACATTTTTAGTATACAATCTGTTCATAGGAGGTTTGAAATTAGTTGATATTAAAATTATGTTGTTCTGCAAGTACTCAATCTTATCTTTAAGAGCAGCTCACATGATTACAATACGTTTCCCAATAGGATCATTATCTTTTCTTCACCACAGTCCCAATTGTGGCATTCATTTATTTTTTACTTTATACCTCGCACTCCCCTGTACAAAAAATATTTGATTCACAACACATAATCAGCTATTATTTAATATGCAAGAAGTAACTACCTTTCATAATGTACGATGTATGCATGCTAAGTCGAGTACATACCTGTCTCTAGAATTATTACATAAATGAATGCATTCCAAAGTATATTTAAAGAAAAGAAAGTAGCTATGAAAGGTATAATAATAAGAGTAATTCTGGTAAATGTGGTATTTTTAAATATATGTTGCTAACTGAATGAAACACAAACTCGAACTTGATTGGCAATACCTAGGCATATAAATTCCAACAGTGAAGAAGTTGCATTTTGCCGTCCACTAGAGTAAAGCTGTGATATTGTAGGCTAGTTCTGTGTGTCACCAGATAGATTGATATGTGTCTGTATGTCTGTCTGTCTGTCTGTCTGTATGTCAGTGCAATGTGTTTTGTTTGATATTCTCTCAGCCATTCTGCATTTGTTTCGAGTTCTCCATGGAGAAGAACACAAGAGTTCACTTCACCTAGATTTTTTTCTTCTAAAAGTGGCATCACACTGTCGCAAAATTGACACAAGATGGCCATAGAAATATGAAATTTTTAATTTCGTACGAAGCTGGCCCCGAACTTGATCAACACAGCCAATCAACAGCCAAAGTAAATACGATGCCTACAGAAGGTCACACGATGACTTAAGATGCCCTCACGAATGGCCCAATGTTGATAAGATCAGAGCCGAATTTACAAATTTCCTTAATCGTGTGTCCATCTTTGCTCAACTTTGGGACAGTGTGACGCCTGCATAAAGAACAGAGAATGCATGCACCTGTGTTGCAACACTGACGTATGATCAAAAACCCAAATGTTTTTGTGATGTATTGTAATATGGTGGGGACTCACTCGACAATACTTTATTTTGCTTATGCATAATCAATAGAACAGAATATTATGGATAATCACAAAATCGGGTTGAAGGTAAATGACATGATTGGGGATAGTCCTCAACTTGGGCTGAAACTACTCTGGAATCAAGCAAACTATGCAAGGATTCTCAAGTGAAAATCTTGTAGTCAAACGTTGACTCATTCTAAAATAACTTATGTCAATATCCTTCGTGGCAGGCAAACCGGCTGTGTGGCTCTCTATGGGTCTTATTTCATGCTCAATTCTCCTGAAGTAAACAAATTAGAGACAAATCCTTCCAGCTGGGAGATCCACTACAGCTGGTGTATAGTTGGTATATATTTCAACTCCTTTGGTTCTTGAGGCATTTTCAAGTGTTCCCAATCATGTCACTAACCTTCAACAACTAGAGAACTTGATATCAACATTGCATAATGGCTTTCATTGCAATGTATGATTCTCTTTGTTACCAGTTGTATATGTAAGATTTGGGAGAAGTTAGTACAAGCACTTAGAATTTCCCCCATTAAAATAGACCATGGAAAATTTAATCTATGTACGCATAGGAAATCTACACAAGTCATATAATTTTTTT
>JZLH01S0602596.1:0-10948 GCA_001188425.1 Eucidaris tribuloides | reverse complement strand
TTTGTGAAGTGCCCTTGTAAAAGTTTGATAAGTTTCTTTTGGAACCCAGTTTATTTTTCTGTGTTTTTCTTTCTAGGTTTATGTTTAATAAGATTTGCCAGTTTATCAGGGTAAAGTGATGACAGGTCACACTTAATGTTTTTGATATATTGATAATAGTCAATTTTAAAGTGGTTCGAAACATTTTTAATGAAAATTGACTCATGTTTTTCAACATGTAATCATTGATAAATCTCACTATCTCTTAAAACAAATAAGGGATATTCACACTTTTGAATTATGTGGGTCAAAAATTCTGTGTGAATGGAATAAATGTGACAGCCTTCCAATAACACAATATAAAACACAGCTCTGTTTGTTTTTACTTTACAAATTTATTACAAAAACAAAAAGGTTTAAAGAAACATGGAACAGAAAGGTAATGTTATTCCATGTTTATTGTCAATTCAATACCGTCCTGTTGATTATTGACAATTCGAGTACATTTGTGAATTGTAAAACTACTGTTGCAAATCGCTTACATATATAACATTAGTGGGCATTTATTGAATATAAGCTCAATTTATTTCATGAACTTAATGTCACTAGCAAATAAGTGAATATTGTGGAATCTAAATATAAATTTGAATATGTCAGATAAAATCTTCAAACGATCCAGAAAGATATTGTTACAAATTAATGCATTTTAAAGATGTAAGTTATGAAGTTTTTGTATGTGGCTTTTTATGATTTTCATAAATATTTTACATTTTCCAACCAATTTTCTCGCTGATGGTTTTACTTTAAAAAAACACATGGTGGTTTCAAAGTTTGACATGAATGTCCTAATGGAGTCGTACTTTCTGAAAGTTTGCTGTAATACTCTCCAAGCTTCTACTTTGTCGTCTCTAACTTATGTACACAAATTGATCTCTTCAGTAACGTATGTACAAATCCACTACTTGCTCAACTAAAACTTGTGATTTTGACCAAAAATCCCACTTCCTTTATTTTTTACAGACAAACACTGCACCTGAATCTATTCTACACACGGTTCTTCGACAGTACAAACAGAGACAAAATATCTAATTCATTCTGAACTCTACATTGGAAAGCAAACATGTTTAAGGCGACAAGAACAAAATACACTTTGTTGCTGGGCGACAAAACCTCGTGTCTCAAATTTGGGTAAAAATGACATGATAATGCTATTTTGTAGCCCAGAATAAAGCCAGGGTCCTTTGAAAAAATCTTGTTTTGTTATAATTTTGTCAGGGCTGTCAACCCTCTCACTTTTGGCGGGAGTCGCCCGCCACCGAGCTCATCCTCCTGCCAAACGTGTAGTAGCTTGTCAGCAGTTGTTCGGCTAGTAATTTGACGGGTAAAAAAAAATTGGGCAGGCAAAAGTGAATCTCCCTCCAAATCATTCCCCGAAGTTGACAGCCCTGATTTGGTAGGAATGTGCAATGGACCCTTCACAGAGTTGGCTAACATTCACGGTTTGCGTCAGGGAAATATTTGCAAACGCATGCACCACAACAGGCAGAATCACGTATTAATTCTCGCTATCGACAATACGCCATTCAGCGGTGCGAGGCACGCTTGCCCAAGAGAACTGGAGACCACCAACCTTCCGGTTTCATACATTAACATGGGTTGAGAATTGAAAAGTCCCATGAAAAAGGCTGGTATATAATGTGTGGCGTACATAGCCAACAAATTCCAATGTTACGTGAAATCATGACGCAAATTTGTGACACTCTGACCTTAGTAAAATTGAATGAATTTTGCAGACATCCCTGTGTAATGTCTATGGAAGTTAGAATAAGTTTGTCACACTAGTCGAAACACCGTGCAATCTGCACATGCGCACAGACGTACTGTTTGGGCTATAGAGCCCTCTATTGCTGAACACCCTATTGTCGATAAGAAGAATTAGGAAGGTCTTTTAATCTGTTTATCAGGCAGTAAGAAAATTAGCAAAAATTTCTGGGAGTCTCCAGCAGAATCAGGGAAATTTTGCAACTCTGCCCAAGCCATAATATTACAACTGCTAACTACTTTTCAACTACTGTGGAAATTCTTTCACATATCTTCTTGCCTGTTTTTGTAAAACATCCTCAAAATATTTCAAATCGGAGGTCGTGAACAATATTCCTTCACAGGAAAAACCAATATACTGTGAAAAAAGTCCATAAAATATTTACACGATCAACTAAAAAAGAAAAAGAAAAAAAAGGTACTTCACTTTTTTTTTGTTATTATTGACATGTACACTGGAAACTAAGATGTAGTTCCAACTTTTCCGCGAAACGGCTGTAAATGCCATGCCCTCTCAATGACAATAGTGCCATTTGTGTGAGAATGCAGCAGTTCTATTTATTCACTGGAGTGTCTTGGCTGCCCAGGGGACCACCCATGTATACATGTTGCAACAATACGTGTACACGAAAATGCAGAATTAGAGTAGTTTTTAAAAGAAAAAAAACAGATCAAAATACCTAATTTGGGGGAATTAGGGGGTATTTTGGGGGATGAATCCTTGCTTTCGGTGCTTGTGTTCCAGTAAAATCCGCATTTAGGGTATACCTGGGGGAAAAAAATCCTTGCTTTGGGTGCTTTTGTTCGTGTTAATTCTGCATTGAGGGTCATTTTGACAACTTGTTGCAATTCTAGCTTTGGGTTATTTTTGAAAGACAATGTACACGCATGGTTACAACATTTATACATCTCAACTTACATGATACAAGAGATCCAGAAATTGACGAAATAATTTCATACAAATATTGTATTCATTCCTGTACTATTTTGGGCATTCGTATGAGCATTGTGAATTTGTAAATTTTTTAAACACATATTGATAGAATATTGCCCATCTTCTTTGTGTTTCAGAATTACACAATTATCATTACTTCAAATAACTCACCTACATAGCTGGCCCAAAAGAGGAAAGAAACACTGTAAATAATTGTGTAATTCTCTAAGTGTTTTACAGTGTCTTTTTTTTTATTAACATTTCCAGTCGATCGTGATCACGTTACATTCCCTATCAAAACATTTTCATAGAAACATATCAGAGGAAAAGCTAGTGGAAAAAGAAGAAGGGTAATGATAAGATTCAATTAATACTGGTACTAATATTGATGGTTTATGTTCAGGATGCAAATAGAAATTACAAATCTTCATGAAAACATGACCTTGAATTTTGACTCATCCAATATTTTCAGGGGTTGTTCATTTGTTTGCATTCTCTTTGAAACCACACATAAATATGTTTACATATCGCATAATAGATTTTTAAAAAATTCAAGAAAGGCTATCGAATACGGACAACTGCTAATACGTGCTCATGGAAAAACAAAATCTTGGAATTTGGTTTTACTGTTCAAGAATTCCACCACGACAGACACACCAACACTACATAATCTTGACGATCGGTGTGTAAATGTACAATACAAGTTATTCTTGTCTATGTGTTGACTGGATAATGCAACTGACTCATGCCTATCCCATACAGCGTATGTTCGCCATGATAGGTCCCAGCTCTTTGCTTGTTGCAGAATGTACGCTATTTCACAGAAACAGCAAGTGTGATAACAAAAACGAAGTCATTTCTTCTTCTCTTATCCGATGAAATCAATTCACAACAAACTCCTTCCAAAGCATCAGGGATTAGAAAATTGTTAATCCTTCCAAGTCCTGCCATTTATGAGTTCCGTCCTATGGCAAAAGCGTGGGTTGATCGCATGTTGGTGAGGTTACAGGTCAAAGTTCATACAAGGTATACGATGCGGCGCGGTCTTGAGTTTTTTCAGAGGTCCTTGTTTGCCGTTAGCAGTCCGACCGCCATATTTTGATGGTCTTGTCGTTTTCCAGCGCTGCCGACGCTATCAGGTTTTCAGTTGGATGACATGAAGTACACAGGACCACATCTGTTTAGAGTAAAATCATAAGGTTATTCTTTTGAAGTTGGGAACTGTAGGTGAAATAAATAACAAATGAGCTTTAAAGAGTTACCACATAAATATTCATACGATTTTGTAAGTCCTGCAAAGCTACAAACGGAATTACTGAAGACAATTAAATATATTAAATATATTTTCATACGACACCTCATCTGATTTATTTCATAAAGGGTATTTTTGCAAAGTTAGCACATAATTCTCCTTTTGTTTCTCCTTTCATCACTCCGCACAATGACACCATGCACTGCTCTTAAAATGTTTCATGATAATTTTTATGCAAGTACAAAATTGACTTAAATTTTGTGTGTGTGCGTTGTTTTTTTTATAACTACCTTTAGTACATGAAAATTATGACTCATTGATACTTTAAAACATCAAACTGTTGAGGGTACAAATAGTCTCTAGTGCCACACATGAGACCGAAGTGCCTGAAAGCACGATGACAACAAACACAAGTTATGTAACCATAAGCCATCTGAGCTTACCTGTGTGTCCCTGCAGTTTCTGTACAATCTCTTTTGTTTGGAGGTTCCATATATACACCATGTTATCTTCTGAGCCAGAGACAATCCACTGGGATGAGAAACATAGGAAAATAGAGGTCAAACCACTTTTTACTTACTCTTAAAGACACAAGCTAACATTGTGAAGCTTCAAATTAAAAAATTGTCAAAATTTGCTATCTGAGCTACATATTATTGTTTAAATGGACAGATAAACACCCTAGAATACAAAAGTTTGGAAATTTATGCTGTCAATGGCAAGATATGAATGAATAAACAATAAGTAATCGGGTGGAGAACAAAATGGCCTAAATTTATATACAGTAAGTCTATGGGAGGAAATGGGCAGGTGAATCCTGTCAACTTGTAGATTTTCTTTTTTATAAAGCACTAAATCATCATTTTGAAATCCAATTTTTTTCAGAGCTTCATTTTAGACCTTATCAAAGACACTTGGAACATGGAGGGTTATGTAGCTCACATTTTTTAAACTGTTGTCATTGTTAGCCTGTGGCTTTAATCTTAATGTAACTGGTCCCCGCCCTCCCC
Organism: Eucidaris tribuloides; assembly: GCA_001188425.1. NCBI lineage: Eukaryota > Metazoa > Echinodermata > Echinoidea > Cidaroida > Cidaridae > Eucidaris > Eucidaris tribuloides. The sequence continues at coordinate 5,952 of JZLH01S0602596.1, read as the reverse complement.
CCCCCCTTTTGATGTTTTGCACAATATGTCTGCATCACAAAAAGCTCTCGCTGCAACGTTTCCTGACTTTCTTCTTTAGAGATCAAAGTTATGACGCCTATGCATGCAATTCCAAGGTTACGCATTATTTTATATATGCATGTCAGACCAACAATTGCACAAAAAAAGTGGTTTCATGGTTTTCAGTACAAATTTTGTTTTCAGCCAAAATTCATAAATGTGATTATTTTTGCCGTACTGATTACAATTAATTTTATGCTGTTTTTGATTGTAAAGTGTCACCAACAAATTTGCTTAAAGGCATTGTATAACAATGTTTCCAGTTTAAAAAACCTGAGCTACATGATTCCCCATGCTAACAGTGTCTCTGATACGGTCTAAAAATGAAGCCCTGAAAAAATTGCAGTTTAAAACGATCATTAAGTGCTTTAAAAAAGTGAAAATCATTGAGCGACCAGTCCAGCTTTCCCCCATAGACTGCTGTGTTGCAGAATTTCCTATCGGCTGAGAATAATTAATGTGCCAATTTGTATCTGCACATATTGTACTAGTGAGAGCATAACTGTCCAAACTTTTGAGTTCTAGGGTGTTTATTTGTCCATTCAAACAATGTCAGATATGTCAGATAGCAAAGTTCAACAATTTTTTTTGAACGGGTCTTCCACAGTGTTATACAGCGTCTTTAAAAAACAATAAAAACAAAAATACATAAGAAATTTAAAAACAATAAAAATAAGAAATTAATTTTGATATTGTATATTTTTTGTGGTTTAGATCACAAAGACTGACCCCATACATATATCAGGCATAAATTAGCATAATGAATGAAGTGTCTTTTTTGTATTTACAGTACCCAGATTTCTGTTTAACCCATTGTCTACGAGATTCTGAAAATCCCATAGAACACAGGGCATATCCGGTTCCCGTAGCCAACAGGTTAAGTTCCCCAAAATTTCTGATTGCATAAAGTAGGTACTTTAAGCAAGAATACCAACCCCTACTAAGATTAGTTTTATTGCTGCATCAGAAGGGAATTTGTGCCCATACCACCATCCATCTTAATAGATGGAAAATCACGGGTCATTCAGATACCTGATTTCACGTATTTTCAGCATCTTAGATAATTAATCTACATCTGAAACAGTGCGACAGGAAAAATACTGAGACATTTCGTCGGTTGTAGGGCAGAAGGGCCTGGCATATGTTCCTGGCAGAAGGGCCTTAACAGTAAATCTTCTCTAATTCGAGAAATATTGCCTTATTTGATATTTGAACTTACAGACTGATAGAAGAATCTAAATATATCACACTACTTTAATTTCACGTGAAAAGTGCTAAAGGTTTTCAAGTTAGAGGTAATTTTAGTGTTCAGGCCCTTCTGCCGGAACATATATACTAGGGCCCTTCTGCCGGACAATTGGCGATTTAATAGACAGCAATTTTTCTTACTTTTCCTCCAGTGACCGAGAAGTTGGCAAAGATACAGTACTTCTCATTCTTGTGTCCTGTATACGTCTTCAGACATTTGCCTTTACTGTAGTCCCAGAGTTTGAGTGTGCTGTGGCGAAGTGAATAAGATCAAAACAAATCAGTCACAAGCATTATCATGGGCATTAAGTCAAAATTCACTGGTATCTGTCTGTAGTTCAAACATAATGACTAAATCTGACATTTGTAAATATGACAAAATATAATTCATCAATTTCCTCCGGAATTTGACGCCCTAGCTACAATGCACAGCGGCACATTTGCATGTGACCCAATTTTGTAAGACTTAAATATTTGCATGGTGAAGCTGGAATTCGATCAAAGGTACAATCATGCATATTGGATAAACTCCATATTCAGGTCAGAGCATTAAACTTTGGTCAAATGACGTAATATTATTACAAATTTTTCAGCAATTGGTAGCCATTTGTAAATCCACATTTGTCATATCTCACTGTACGCTAACATTTCAGTCAAACAACCACTGGCAGAGTTAGAATTACCACATTTAACAATATTCTCATCAAGGTACCATATTTTCCTTTTTCGCTTTTTTCCACAGGAAGATCACACATTAGTAACACACATATATTGGGCAATTCACTGCGCTGTACTGTTACTACAACATAAGAAACCACTGTACATTTTCCTGCTCTGCAGGCTGCTCGGAACAAGTAACCTCCAATATGTATTACATTGCAAATGATGAGTGCGATGTTGCTTGTTTTGAATGATCTCCAGAGTGGTAGAATGTACAGCGGTCGTAAAAGTTCTTGTGGCAGCAAAGTGCAGTGGATCACCTGCTAAATTTGTGTAAACACTACTTCTATGATGTTGCAAAACTGTTGCGATTATTGAATTAATTGTATTTATTTGGTTGAAAAACCTGCTCAATTTGGTTTTTCTCACTGGAGATATGTGAGGAGCAGAAAATTTCACAGAAATGTCATGCGGAGAACAGCATCTGGTATTTTCACGTAAGCAAGATACGTGATTAGCCTGATATTTGTATGGATGTAAAGCATCGTTTTGTAAACCAAATCTTGTCCTATCATCAGTAGTTTCCCCCGAGCTATGGTGGTGTGTTAATCCTTTTAATTCCGGGCATTAATCAGCCCGAAACCGAAGCCACATTACGGCTTATACAACTGAAAATACAGTATTGTTTCCACGAATCATGAGCAAAGAAATCCAAATGACAACCCAACCCATGCAGGCCTTCAACTCTGCTTGGTTGAAAAAGTAGGAGAAAATTAGGAGCAAAATTCTCCAAAAAGTAGGAGAAATGTAGGATTCAATCCACCAAAGTACGTGGAAATTATAATATTGTTTGGAGAAGTAACCCCAAAGAAAATGGAAACATACAGAATACATGGAAAAAAATTCTAAGATTGGCAAAAACACATGAATCCGTAGAAACATGTTTTCCTTCACAAACAGGTGATGGTGTTAGTTACAGTACTGTCAGCAATAACCTGTAAAGACCACTCAACTCCAAACAAATATTAAACCTATCGCAAAGATGGGGGGGGGGGAATGACAGAAGTGGGAAAAAGTAGGAAAATCTGGATTTTTAGGGGGGGAGAAGGAAACTTAGGATCTTCACAAAAAAGTAGGAAAAGTAAGACCAGTTGAACGCCTGCCCATATTACTAATATGACAAACACAAATGTGAGGAACACACAGAATGCTGTTTGTTCTTTTTCTTCCTTACTTGTCTAATGTTGCAGCCAAGATGTACTTCCCATTGGGAGAAAATTTCACATATGATACAGGTGGATTGTCATCATCTGATTGAGAGAGGAAAAAAATACACATTTACGTTTAGATATTATTTCAATTTCCTTACCAGCAACATATGTTACTGTAATGCAGGGCTCAACAAACGTGGGTGCCCGAGTGCCTGGGGCACCTGAAATTCCCGGTAAGGCACTCAGAAAAAAAAAGAAACTGCCCAATTGCGGAGTGCCTTTTTCGTGTGCTAAATTTAACCTAAGAACCAAGAAGACAACCAACACTTAGAGATTTCTTTCATCCAAGAATTTGGGCATTGAGATTTTGCTGTCAGGCACTTGAATCTGCAATTCAAGTACCAACTGGGCAGGCAAAAAATTATATTTTTGTCAGGGCCTAATTGCAATGGTAGCTCTCACAAAGAAGTTTTTACACATACCTTTTTTTTCATAACATTAAATTTAGATTCACAAGACCTGGTTACATAAGGACCACGATAGGGTGATTTTGTAATTAAAATTGTGGGGTTTTTTTTATATCTTTCAAAGTCCTGTAAATACTTTAAAACCAGGAGGTCCTTTTGTGGTCATTTCATATACACAAGTAGGTAGGATCATAGTCACAAGATGGCGCTGCTGCAGATATGTCAAAAAAGTCAATGAGTAAATTGGCAGGGAATGTAATGTTCATAATTTTACCACCCTATCATAAAAAAATGTGACATTCTAAAGACACTTGTGGAAAGATGAATGCATGTACAAAGCCATGGATGCTCACTGGAGCTCACAATTTAAAACTGGGCATATCAGGCAATTTCAAAGCATACATGTAAATGTATAGTGCATGGTTTTGCTGACTATTTTGTACACCCAAATCTTGACATATTGAACATGAGATTTTCACTCATTTCTCTGGGAATTCCTGAATATATGTGGATATTTTATCATTGGATATGATAATTGCAATATTGGACTTCATTATAACGGCACTTAGATAATTTTTTACGAGAGTTAATTTTTTTGTGAACCTTCCTAACACAAGCGGTCAGCTAGAGTGAATTTTCCTTTCTTGCTGAAACACAGACAAAAATTCAGTTCAGTTCTGGCAATTTGGCAATTTTTATATTGATAGTTACTGCTCAAAAACAACAACAAAAAAAGAGTGAGAAAAACATGATTAACTCTCAATGTGCCGCAGACGCAAATATGCATCATACAGTGCACTCTCGTTATAAAGAACACTGATATAACAAAATTTCATTATAAAGAAGTAAAGTCTTTGGTTCCATATCTTGGCTTTCCTTTGTATTGTATTGTTTTTGCAACCCTGATATAAAGAAATTTCATTATAAAGAACAATTTCATGGGTCACAAGGACTTCTTTATAATGAGAGTGCACTGTATAATACAAAACAATGTCAATAGAGTTGTAAAGCTCCATATCACATATAGTTGTCTACGAGAGACCATTGGGGTTGCACTCAGATAATTGCGATTCTCTGGTACGATTTACCGATTTGTTCACATCCGACATCTCATTTGTGCGTGTTAAAAGATGCGGTATTTAAAAACCTCCATTGTTTTCATGATTTTGCAATCGCATTATTCCACCATGTTTTTTTTTTACATTTGAGATGAAGTCAGAGTTTCATTCATGTGTGTTTGCATGGAACCGTTCTCACAAGCAGGGCAGAGCTGGTTCAACCATACATAAAGAAAGAAAAAGGAGTAATACACCTGAATTTGATTGGCTGTTTTAAATCAATGTTGCCGCCTCCGTTCCGAGTCGGACCAGAAGTTAGCAAGACTGCAAAAAGTCCAGGATGTTGAAATATAATAGGGCCTATCTGCTATTGGTGAATATCAGATATATGCGATATGGAGAATTTCCGAGGCACATTAAGAGTGAATGTAACAAATAATCAACCACAGACATGACAGAACATCTCATAACACAAGTCAATGAAATTGTGAGGTAAACAGGCCACTACAAGAGAAAATGGCTTAAATGAAATCTTCAGCTGGGCTGTTCTCAATATTTCTTCAAATATAACAATGTTACAAAGTTAATGCAGTCAGACCATAACGCAGAAATATTGTTGAAAAGCTGTTTATCAAATGCTCAAAAAAAAACCTTACCTATCAGTGTTTTTAAGCACTGTCCGGATGCTGTGTCCCAGATACGACTACATTGAAAGAGTAAAAAAAAATGGTAAAACGAAAGAGAGAATTATAGCAAGGAGTACAAATACATATATCTTGCAAACATTTGTCAGTACAGTGAAACCTGCTCTAGCAACCACCTGTATAAAAGGAAAACCTGCCTGTAAAGACCATAATTTTTGGTTTTCCTTTGAAAGTGTTTGTCATTGAAATGTGTGATCAGAGGAACCTGTACTTAAAGACCACCTGCTCATAAAGACCACTTTTCTTGTCTCCCTTGGGTGGTCTTTATATACAGGTTTTACTGTAATAAGTAATTGTTTGCTTTGCATAGGAATACATGATAATTCACAAACAAAAATATCAAAAATAATCATAGACCCTCATTTCATTATGCATGTATCTAAACTAAAATCCAGACAGAGAATTTCAATTTAATTACAAGGGGGTGAGTTAGAATTTACTTCAATTTGAATTCCTGTGTAATAACATAAAACTAATCTGAAAAATAATAATGTAATTGTGATCAGAGAATGTAACTGAAACTGAAATTTCTATTTTATCAATG
>JZLH01S0602595.1:37471-48625 GCA_001188425.1 Eucidaris tribuloides | reverse complement strand
AGATGAACATAAACGAATAAAAAGTTTTGGCAAATTATGCTGCCCCTGCCAAGATGTGCACGGACAGGCATTACGTGTGACCTATCACTCCGCTGGAATACAAAGTAGTCTAGCTTAATAACATAGTAGTCTATGGGAGGAAATGGACAGGTGAATCCAGTAAAAATGAGAACTATTCAAATGATGTCCTGTTTAAGCAAGAAGTAATTCTTTTGAAGGATTCACTTCTAGACGTTATCAAAGACAGAGTGTGGAGGACAATGTAGCTCATATTTCTTTAACTGTGGTCATTGTTAAATCGTGTCTTTAATATATTTTTTGACTTTATGTCAAATCTTTAAAGCATTTGGAACAAATGTCTTTGTTGTCGTCTCGAAATAAGACATACCATTGATTGATTGATTGAAATCGCTTTCTTTATTCATAAAACAATTCAAGAAAGATAATCAAATACAAGCTGAAATATACAACCTTTACATTCGATATTATAATTGTTATGATTATTTACGGTACCTTTAAATTTGTATACGAAAAAAATGAAGAGATGTTAAATGTGTTACCAATACATGATTTTGTATAATTTGACACATAACTTCGCAAATACATGTATATAAACAGAAAATGGAATTAGGTTGTCTAGCATAGGTTCACCAGCCTGAATAGGACACATCCCAATATCATTTAAACAACATTATTTAATTCATCAATTTACGTACGATACATACCTGTCGTTTTCTTTATTATTTAAAAACTTAAAGGATTCATCTGCCATATCCTAAATGGGAATTATTCGATTTATCAATAATGACGAAGATTAATCAAAACTCTGCATCGAATGATGCTAGTTTTAGGCAAAAATATCTTATTCACATGGAAGATTTGGCTTACACTTTGGTAGGGAAGCAGACTTTATTTTCTGAATTGGGTGTTCATTTTTGTGATTACGTAAATAATCTGGAAAACACATTTGCAAGAAACGGTTACAACCCGACAGACCAAAGTCGGTTACCCACAGATGTTTTCACACTTTTATTTCGGGATGGGTGGTGATCATAATTTGTTGGACATTTTTAATATCCAGGATTTTTTCTTGGGGGGGGGGTCGTGATTATAATTTTGTTGGACCTTTTCACATTGAAATAACAGGAAAATCTGATTGACATGTACCCAATCATTTTTTGTATATCATTGTCAAAAGGCCCTCGACAAAAGGGTCGTTGGAAAAAATGTGGGCCTTTGAGATATGTATACATATATATATATTTTTTTTTGGGGGGGGGGCGGTCGTAAGACACTCCCGATATACCAATATTTGCATAGCTTTTGGGTCTAAAACTCAGCCTCGGGTTGTTTTAATTGGGCAAATGGAAAATGAAGGAAAAACGAAGGGGGAACTCGGTGGTTTACCTATAATCCTGTTTTGAACCCAGACTCCTTTGCACATTTTTGGTCTTTTCTGGCCCTTGGTCACATATAATCCCCAGTTACCATAGCCTTGTAATGACACAAATGACATTAAAATAAATACAAATGTCTCAATATGTTTTACACTTACGAAGATTCATGAGCACTTGCTAAGTGGGTATGCATTTTTATCCAAATTACATCAATGAAAACTGACTTTATTGCAGTCATGTTTGTCATTAAAGCATTGTCAAAAATGTTTTGAACTTTACTCTTAACCTGCCCGAAAATTACAACGCTATCAAAATTACATTTACTATTTGGTACATATCTGCACCTTTGCCGCCTTAAAGACATTATATAACACTGCGGAAGACCCGTCTAAAAAAATGTCAAACTTTGCTATCTAACATATCTGGCAGTGTTTGAATGGACAAATAAACACCCTAGAACACAAACGTTTGGATAGATATGCTGTCACTAGTACAATTGTAAAGATACAAATTGGCACATTAATTTTATATCGGGCGATAGGAAATTCTGCAACACAGCAGTCTATGGGGGAAAGATGGAATGGTCTCTCAAAGATTTTCACTTTTTATAGCACTTAATACTCGTTTTAAACTGCAATTTAATTCAAAGCTTCATTTCTAGACCATATCAGAGACACTGGTAGCATGGGGAATCATGTAGCTCAGATTGTTTAAACTGGAGAGATTATTATACAATGCCTTTAAGACTTGGGCATCTTAACTATAGAATCAACCATGTCACCAATGTATCTGATAATGGCTAAAAATAAAGCCCTGAAAAAATGCAGATTTAAGCAATCGTAAAGTGATTTCAAAACGTAAGAAATGGTGATCAGCCGTTCCAGTGCTACCCACAGACTGCTCTATTATAGACCTTTTGACCCAGGACATTAATTTCATACTTGTACATTATTTGCTAGTGACAACATAACTGCCTAAAAGTTTGTGTTCTAGGGTGCTTTTTCTCCGTGAAAATAATATATCACAGAGGTGAGACATGTGAAATTTTCACCATTTTTTTAAATGGAGCTTCAACATTGTGAAATAGTGTCTTGACAAATTTTGACTTTAAAAAAAATCATATTCAAGATTCTACCATTGTGTCAAAAAACATTGGGAAAGAAGACCTCAGCATACTTGCCATATGATTAATGTATACGTTCCAAAAACATTTCATTTCTTTTGGCCATAATTTATTAATTATCCCAACAACTAAAACAGGTTCCATTGAGGATCATGTTTTTTTTTTGTCAGCAACACCTTTTGTTTGGAATAAATTACCTTGTCATTTTAAAGTCATCAAACAACAATGTTTCCAGTAATCTGAACTACAAGATTCCCTCATGTTACCATTGTCTCTGATAAGACTTAAAGTGACGTCTGAAAATATTGCATTTTAAAACGATCATTATGTGAAAAATCACTTAGCGACCACCCCGGTTTTCCCACTGCACATAGACTACTGTGTTGCAGAATTTTCAACAGACAATAATTCATGCGCCGATTTACATTTTTACAAGTGACCGCATAACTGTGTGAAGTTTTATGTCCCAGGGTGTTTATTCATCCAGTCACACACTGTCAAATATATCAGATATAAAAGCTTGACACTTTGTTTTGTTTTAAATGGGGCTACTACAATACTATTATAATGTGTTAAAGATTATCACGTAATACTCCCATCTCCATGAAATCTCTTCCTCTTTCTTGTTAAAAGGTCATGTTCAGTTTGTTATTTTTATGTTAAGTATGTTCTCAATATGTAAGTGGTGACGATCTTTTTTTTATATTATGCGCCACAAACCACTAAACATCGGCTTTCCGACTCCCGGCAGAGACCAGGCTTTCAACTTTTGCTGTTTTTTTTTATTCAATCACAAAAGAAGAATTCTAATTTAAGATACGCTGTTATACATGTATCTCTCATGTGTGCGTGTATTTGCGTGTGTCATACAGTTTGAACACATATGTTTCTTTTTTTTTTATTTATCCAGCTCCCTCACGCCAATTATCAGTTTCTAGGGAATTTCTCACAAGAAAACACAATGTACAAGAACTTGTTGCAACTGTTTGCCTATCTCCTGCCCATCCTGAATGTGTGGGGTCTCGATTACGAGATGTATGCAAACACAAACCTATCAACTGGTGGTGCCACAGAGCTTACGTCAGTTGGATACCGCACAGAGATGATACCAACTATTTCCAACACTGTCACCTTGGGTTCAGATTGGTCCAGCCTTGTGAAACTCAGGACCAATTTGGGCTTGGAGTCCACCGTCTTGGAATGTCTGGACCGCACTTCAGTTCTTCACATCTATTCTAGGCATCGTGGGTAATCTCCTTGTCATGCTCGTCTTGTTTTCTCGAAGTCGCGCTCGATCAACGGACACTCTCATTGGAGCCTTAGCTGTCGCAGATTTTTTGACCTCGATCTTTATCCTACCCATTTTTGGAGTCCAAAAGGTTCCGCTTTCCCTATCAGGTGAGCTATACTGCCGATTCATCTACTCCGGATTCTTCATGTGGGTTTCAATCTACTCATCTATCTTTACTCTAGCCGCCATATCGATCGAACGATATATCGCGATTGTTTACCCGATTCACTTCAATCGTCTCCTTAGAAGGCAGCGCGTCGTCATTTGCATTATAACTCTGTGGATGACCTCCATTGTTGCAAATATGTTTTTACTGATCATTGTTGTGGTTGATGAAAGGACCAATACATGCATTGTTCGATTTCCTTCAATACAATACCAGAAAATAATGGGCGTTATTCTCTTTCTTGTAAATTTCGCCGTCCCCGCGTTAATAATGGTCATAGCTCAAGCTCTCACAGCAAGTGCACTTCAACGTCAATTTCGTCTATTCAGAGACAATGTAAAACAAAGTAACAACACCAACCCATCGTTCAACCACCTGGTCGCCAAAAATCGCGTGTTGAAAATGCTATTCATCGTTATCCTAATATTCGTTGTCTGTTGGGGGCCAGACGTGACCGCATTCTTGCTTTACAATCTTACCGTTATTGACGCGTCATTTCTCTACGGTCAGCTTCATCGAATTTTGACCACTTTGGCGTTCTGTAATTCATGCGCTAATCCAATCGTGTATACCATTCGCTACCCACAATTCCGCACGGCAGTGAAAAAATTGTTTACGGGTTCTGGAACTTCGACTGAAGCTCTGTTTGAACGTAAAATGGAAACCAGTAATCAGATATTACCGCGTTCTTCAGACGGCACTGTTACCGTGTGAGGTCAAAGTCCCGGGGGGGGGGGGTCGCTCTCCACACGGCCTGTATCCCACTCGTGTCCGACAACCTCAGAAATGGACCCTAAATGGCGTAACGTACATAACCAAATACGCAACCCTAAACGGCGTAACGCATGAAAAAAGCTACCCTAAGTGGCGTAAACAGGGAAATCCACCAATTCTGATACCCTAAGAGGCGTGAACATAGAAATCCACTAATTTGATACCTTAAGTGGCGTAAACAGTGAAATTAACTCGCCTAATACCTCCTTGCTATAGCTGTGCACACACACATTTAACAGTAGGCACACATGAGAGAGCTGAGCATAGTCTCTTCATGCACAGTAAGATTGCATAGCATAGGCCTATTCAGCAACCTGCAGGTGTGTGTGCACACGGACTGTCTAGTAGAACCAGGTGTAAGACTAGCAAGGGAATGCACTATTAATTTCTCACCATTCTACCGTTCCTTGGGGTCACTTTTGTAGAATTTTGACAGCATGTCTAAAATGAAGGACACAGCAAACTTCTCCGTTTAGGTATGCAGGTGTGTCTTTATTCAGCTCCTGTTCATAATCGGTTTACTATCAATTCTGATCGGTTGCATTATTATACGACATCCCCCTTTCTAGGATCAATACGTAGCATCTTTATTCTTCAATGGATTTCATTATTTGCAGTTAGAGCCCAGAATAATATTTTCCATTTTTTAACCATATGTATTGTCAAACTATAGAGTCTTTAAATGTTAGAAATTCAAGTTCCAAAAGTACTTTGATCAAAATTTACTTTTATTGTATCCATTATTCTTTTTAGCCCATATGGCTACTTTGACCTCTTTTATTTTACCGTTGTTCAAAATCCTATTAAATGTTTTCAAAGCCAGTCCCAATTTGCTTTATTTTTTTAACAACATCTTAGAGGTTCTTCCACTGGCCATTTGATAATACTGTCTCCTTCGAGAAATCGGTGGAGATTGCTGCTGGTTTTCATCTCTCTCAGGAGTTATCACATCATACTAAAGTAGCGGAAAATCGGTAGGTTTGCATTTCACAATCTCCGTTGTCTTGACTTAGATGTTCACACTCAAAGTGCTGTGGACGAAAGCGCGTCAATTACATTAGAGTGTCCCTCGTGCAGTTGAAGCTATGTAGGATCGAGGTGTTTTTCCTCTGCCAATGATTGTTGTACTGGTTGCATTAACTCTCAATGCCATAAATTACTTTCTCCCCTGGTTGAAGCTCTGGAAGGTGTGTGACTTGATGGTGCCTGTTGTAACTCTCAGTTTGCTGAGATCTGTAACGCCTGTCGTAGTCATGCAGTTCTTTGATATTTGGATATTCTGGATCTAGCTGAACTGGTTGCGACCCGGGGTTGCGACTTGCGACGGTAGAGTAGTACACAATTGACGTCCCATTAGCAATTTTGTGGGTAAATATGTGTCGAGCGATACGCTAACAATGCAAGATACTGATCTTTCACTTTATAACCACATTACAGGTCCATACTTAAGGCTTTTGTTTCACTTTTTGTCAGTTTTTCGCTTTGGGTTTAGCTCCCCTTATATTACCTGCTTTCTTGTTCAACCGCAGGTGTCCGACAGTCCGACAGTGTTCGCTTAAACTATGTGTGTAATGAAACTATCAACGGATTCCACTTCCTTCTGTTTTCTCTGATTGAACATATTCAGAGATCACATTGTGCTTTTTCACCAAATGTTTATCAAAGTCAAACTGGCACTGGCACTGTTTCTGCTGTTCATCACTTAATTTGAATGCAGCAAGAATATCAGAGTCGGTTTGATAACCCATTGAATAAACCAGAGCATTCACTTGCACTTCACTTTGAGATTTATACAGTTCAGATGCTTGTCTGAATCTCTCAAATATTCTAATCCAAGCCTGGCTTCGGCCAGTTGACATCGCACACAGTCACTTACGCGAATACCAATATGTGGGACCGTGGACATACATACATATATCGAGTGTTGCATTCGACGTCCAATTCTTCCTTCTTTACTCGAGTGTAGAGCAAAATCCTTTATCTCAGAAAGTTCAAATAAATTCCACTAGTCCCTACTGTGTAGCGTATTGACAGCACGTCTAAAATGAAGGGCATAACAAATTCGTCTCCGTAACTATTGTGATTGCGTCTACGTCTATTCGGGCTTCCTTCAGAATCAGCTGATTCTGATTGATCCGGTTCACAATCGGTTTACTATCGGATCTTATCGATTGCGTGCTTGCGGCCCCGTTGCGCTTCGACGCGTCGTGTATAGAAAAATGAACCTCTAAATGGCGTAGATATATTTTCTACTCAAATTTGCACCCCTAAATGGCGTAATTTACATAACCAAATTAGCAGCCCTAAATGGCGTGACATGTGAGAAAAGGCTACCCTAAGCGGCGATTGCCGGCGAATTGTGCTGAAAAAGCAACCCTTTTTCCAAAAGACGTCGACGACGTCCGAATGCTGGAAAAGAGACCCTTTACGACGCTTTTTCTGGACGCGGGTGCGTGGCAGGCCGTGTGGAGACGCGACCCCCCCCCCCCCCCGGGGTCCAAACGTGTTCTCTGCTGATTTAAAGAGAGGACCTTTTAGTGGACATCAAAGGCACGATAAGTTAATGTAGGTAATCCCAGCCGTTAAAAAACAATATCGTCCTCGGTGTGTTTTCACAGTGAAGATATGGTTTACACAGAGTGACACTATGTGGATTTGATTTATTAACACAGTGTGACACTGTGTCCACTCAGTGGTCTAAAAGTTGGCGACAGTGTAGATTTAGTTCATTTTCACCAAGCGACTGTGTAATCGCTGTGTGAAAACAGAATCACTGCCACAATACGGCATTCTTTCCGGCAGAAATCACGTAACCGTATTTTAATATATGAAGTGATTTTTTTTCAGTGAAATATAGTGTTCATGTGTCCATCAGTTTATCTATTAGGTAAGAAATGATAATATCACTCGACATAATGAAAATCTTTTGTCGATTTTGTAATATCGTCGATTATGTTGTATCATTCCGCGACATAGCTTGGAAGCAGGTGTCTATTGCAGGTCTTTTATAAAAGTCTTTTAAGTAAGCAAGAATATCGGTAGGCCTATGGATTTGGTGACGGCAAAAAAATAATGTGAAACTCAGATGTGCAAGAAGGAACCAATCAATTAATGATTTGTTTGCGCCGGGAGAATTAATAAATAATGTTGGTTATTTTGCCCTTCGCCGACGTTAATTACACCGTATGCTCGGTGCGTTTTGAGTCGCTGTGAAAAAACATCACAGGCGTACTTTATTAATTCTCCGGCGCAAACAAATCATTAATTGATTGAATGAGCAGTACCCCTGCTTATAGGGATTAGAATCACACTGGCCATCGGGCAATCTCGGTGGTCTAGTGGATATGACGCTCTGACTAGTAACCAGGAGGTCGTTTTTTTTTTTCACAGCGACTCAAAATGCACCGAGCATACGGTGTAATTAACGTCGGTGAAGGGCAAAATTACCAAGAAGGAACCAACAGCAAAACAATTGATTTTATTGAAACAGTATACTGACTTTGAAAATCAGGGGCGTAAATCGAGGGAGGGGGTTAAACATCCTCCACATTTTGTGAGGGGTTGGGTGGATAAATATTCCCTCTACATTTTACGGAAAATATTTTTTAAGATCATGCATTGTATTGCTATTTTCTTCAAAATCGATAAACGTGGTTCTTACTCTATGTCGTAAAATATATTCACAACGCCGTATAATGCGTATTCAGAAGTCTGTGCGATTTTAAATTCTTAAGCATCACAAATTTGATTGTCAATTCAAATCTCAAATCGACACAAAAATGTATGTGTGTGCAAACATAATGCCTGTGTGTAGTGTGTTTGTGTGTGTGTGTGTGTGTGTGTGTGTGTGTGTGTGTGTGTGTGTGTGTGTGTGTGTGTGTGTGTGTGTGTGTGTGTGTGTGTGTGTGTGTGTGTGTGTGTGTGTGTGTGTGTGTGTGTGTGTGTGTGCGTGCGTGTCGGGTCGGGGGGGGACTGGGTGTTGATTGTGTTTTCGTGTGTTTGCTCATAAAAATTCCTCCCCATGACCAATATCATAACCCCAATCCCACTCCTCTGTACTGCATTTTGCCTTTCTTCACAAAATGTCAATAATTTGTCATGCATTACATGTACAATCATTCGAAGCATTATTTACTTAATGTATAATTTGTCAAACAAGAATATAAACAGATGTTTACTGAACCTGTTGAAAAAAAATGGGATATTGAATACCCGATAGTTTTGTTTTCAGTCTCTATGACAGACAAATTAAGGGTTAAAATATTTTGTATGTATTGTACAGTTGTGTTATTTTGTTAGTCTGGAGATCAGGCTATGGTTACTATTTTATATAAATATCCCTGTTAGTCTATGTAGAAGACCTAAATAACTACAGTATTTGCTTTTCGACCAACTTCACGTATAACAGTTCTAACTAAAATACTCATTTCAAGTTATTATATAGAAGGGGTCGTGGTATTTGATACTAAGGTCCGATATATAGTCCCTCAGGACGTATACAATATATGTTTGAAATGTGTAAAACATGTTGGTACGCAATCAGTTATTTAGGTCGGGTACGTAGGCAATAAACAAATACTTGGTGGAAGGCTGTTCCGACTTACGGAAATTGTGATGATCATTCTAAGGTGATCGTGATGTGAACAGTGGGATTATCTTATCTGATATACTAGACCATAATCTTTGGGCTATAAGTTATTACAAATTATTGTGGAGGGTTATTGCATTTGTGGTACTTTCCTTACATTTGTGGGTAAAATGTCTTGTCCCAATGGGCGCTAACTTGAGCGCAATCTTACAATTAAACTGAAAAATCATAATATTTTTGTTATCCTTCGCCTCACAGGAGACACTAACAATATAGTTAAATAACATCTACAGAAAAAAAATAGTTTTCATTACCGCAATAATGAAAGCAAAATTTAAAAGTATGAAAATGACAATTATCATTATTATCCGCTCAGAATACATTCAGCGTATAAAGAGTAAACTTGTTTGATATTTCTACATTTCCACGCGTTGTTACATTTTTTAAAGTACAACTCTGGCATTGAATAACTAGGCCCAAGATACGCAAATATATTTACACATTCTTTAAAAGATCAACGCCAGAGTTTAGTGAACCTACAAATGTGACAACGCGTGGAAATGTAGAAATGTCCACAAAGTTTCCTCTTTACACGCTGAATGTATTCTGAGGGGATAATAATTCACACTAGAACTTCTGTACAATTGTAACAATAGTGACACTATCTTCTAAACAATATGGAAAACGTAATATAACAAAAAAAGTGGAGAAAACACACGTAGTAATACACAATACGCGTAAATAGAGCAATCAGTGCCAACGCGTGGCCCTAAATTTCCTTATAATGGACTCTGTAAGGGTAACGATGACCTAACACAGACAGTAAGGCTTGAAATAAAATGACCCTACGTATAGTATATTATCTTGCATCTTGGCGATTAGGATAAACCTGTATATAGGTGATGATAGGTAATTTTCCCCCTTTAAAGGCCGCGTGTCTCTTTTGCATGCTTAAAATTAAACATTGTGCAAATTCACTAGAATATAAATGAAAAATGCTATTTAAGTACCTTCCGGAAAATATAGGAGCTAGAAGCGTAGTTTTATTGGAATTATAGTAAACGTTTGACTTCGATTTCATTTTTTGTCTCTACTCCCAGTAGTACTAGTCTATCTTGGACAGTGCATAGCACTGTTAACCCACATGGACAGTGCCAAAGTGACATGGCTTACACGTATATGACCTTTCATTAATTTATGTCACTGACACATACCAGCACACCCGTCTGGAATTATATGAGTAATGTAATGATATTGTTATGTAATAATCCTCCATGTTCCAAGTGTCTTTGATAAGGTCTAAAAATGAAGCCCTGACAAATTTGTATTTCAAAATGATTATTTAGTGTTTTAAAAAGTAATAATCATAGTTGACCGGATTCACCTTCCCATTTCCTTCCGTAGACTTGCTGTGTGTAGATCTGAGTTATTTTTTTCTCGGCCCAAGTACTAATTGTTAATTCATTCTTATCCTGCCAGTGGCAGGATTACATTTCCTGAATTGTTGTATTCTAGGGTATTTATTTGTCCATTTGAACACTACTATGTAGCTCAGATATCAAAGTTTGACAATTTTGTTTTTATTTTGAAGCTCCACAAAGTTAGACTGTGTCTTTAATACATATATTTACGCTAAAACCAGGATAAAACCACCCATTAAGTGCATTTGCCTTCTACGTTACTCCATAAGAGTAGGTTAAGGTGTAGTGACGCATATGAAAAACCCTAAAATGGACAAACGATTGCAGTTATAAATGAAAATGCTTTTCAAGGTAAGTCAGAACACTAATTTGATCCATAAAGTGCACAAGTCTA
>JZLH01S0602595.1:20499-31378 GCA_001188425.1 Eucidaris tribuloides | reverse complement strand
AATTCAGCCAAGGAGCTGATGGTTAAAATAAAATTATTGTTTCATATTTGACTCATTTTTAAATTCGGCCACGCATCGCTGCTCGTGCGCAGTGGTCTTGTACTCTTATATTGGTGTTTTAAGATCATCATTTAAACGGATCTGAGCTTTCATAAACAATAACATTGTCGACAACACGGAGTAAAAAGACAACCAAGGAAACTACCCTCTTTTTCAAACAATTATAACGAAATGAATTTTAGCCAAAATAATTTGCAGGAGTATTCTACACTTATTGACAAACTTTTGTGTGAAAATATGATTGATTCGTCAACCATGCATGAGTGAGCATGCAACAGTTACTATAGAGTCATCTCTTATGCAAAATAAGTGGAAAATAATTACTTTTTGTTTCATTTATAAAGTGTCTCACTTCACCAAGACATGGTAACAACTCTAATATTTGTACAACATGAAAAGAACATTTTGCTGAAAGATATCAGACAAAATTTTCAATAACTTAATGGATTTACAATCCAAAAACGAGGAAGCATTGGAATTTTTTAAAATTGGGCCACTGAAACGTAAAATATGCGAAAGTTCCAGGGGAGGTGTAACGGGGTCAAAGGATAGATGATTAACATACGTACGGCTAAATCATTCATCAAAAACAAAATTTGTCGAAATCCTGCCATCACAAATCAAACAAATGACCATTGACGGTTTGAAAAGTGACATGTTTGCCTTTAATGTGTGCTCACTCATGCATGGACTTGACGATCAATTCACATTTTCGCATAACAGTTTAGTCAATTCGTGCAGAGAACACCCTTGCGATATTGCTTTGCTCTTAACCGTTTCTTTAAAATTTATGGATTTGAAAATCGGCGGTGGGGAGGGGTAGTTAATTTTTTGTTTCGTTGCAGTATGCCGGTGTTTCTACTGGCTTGCTGGCTGGACTCAGCAAAGCTAAACTTGCTGTCACCGCGTTTGATATTTTATTTATGTATTTATTTATTTATTTATTTATTTATTATTTATTTATTTATTTTATTATTTATTTATTTATTTATTTATTTATTTATTTATTCACGTTTTCTTTAAAAATACAGGGGTAAGTCTCATCAAGCCAGAGGCCTGCTTTTCAAAGAGCCCTGTAATCATACAAATACATAATTGCATATATGATCAAAACTGTGCAATGACAGAGAATATAATCAAACACGCAAACACAGCATACATAAACACACACACGCCACGCACGGACACAAACAGACACATACATACACGTACACACTCACACCCGCATGCACACCACACACACACACTCTCACACACACACACAACGCCACACAACAAACATACACATACACAACACACACAGCATGCACGCAAAGACACAAAAGACACATGCATACACGCAAACAAACAAACACACACATACACACGCACACACACCGCATACCCCTCCATACGGACACATCCGTCTTTAAAAGCTATAAGAATATCCTCAATGCGTAGTGTCATAAGCATGTTACAATATACTGGCTAGGAGGAACTTGCTACAGCATTAGCCTAATCTGTCTTTTAAATGTTGACAATAGTGGACACTTTTGTACACTATTTGGTAGGTTGTTGTAAAACGTAAAATGAGCATACTATGTGAGAATAGGGGCGTTTCTAATAATCAGTACGTGCATGTGAAGTGACTAGTGGACTATTCAGGGCGTATCTGGTAAAGTACAACACAGGGCGCATTCTAACTAGTTGGTCTAAATACGGAGGAGCTTAACCATTCAAAATTTTGAAGACTGTAACACAATACTGGTATTTTAATCTACCTTCTACAGATTGCCATTTCAATGAGTTTAATAAAACAGTCTTTGGGGTGGTATAATCGGTTTTTAGGATTAATCTTGCGTATTTGTTTTGAAGCCTTTGTAACTTTAATATGTTACCCTTCGTGCAATTTCCCCACACCTATACAGTAATTTTTGTATCAAAATATGTTCGATAAGAATTTTTGAATCCTTTTTATACATGAAATGGCTCGAGGAATTTTGCTTATGATTTGGGAAAACATGTGGAGTCCAATTAAGATTTTCCTCAAAATATACACCCAATTTTCTTTTAGATCAGATACACGCTCTAAATATTGACCTCGGTAACAAATACCAATTTGACATTTATTGATGAGTTTCTTTGATCCGAACAATTTCAATTTAGTCTAGTTAGCATCAACTTGTTTAATATTTTGTTTATGTTAAACCAATTACACATCAAGTCAGTATTATTCCGTAATGTGTTTTAAACAGCACCTGAATTTTCCCTTTCACAAAAATGGTCGTATCATCTGCGTATAAGGATATTTTCGTTTGATTATAATCAATGTTGCACAAGTCATTGATATTCAAACAAAACAGAAGCGGTCCAAGTGTGGACCCTTGTGGTACACTCGCTTTAACTTTGAGAAAACTGCTCAGTGCTCCATCATAAAATACACATTGACTTCTGTCAGGCAGCTATGATGTAAACCATTGATGATGACGTTTTCATGATAATCTTCTGGCAGTAATGATACGGGCAACCTTGAGTTGTCATTATTGTAACTAAAACTGAAACCGTATAACGCCAATAATTGTGACTATTAATTCAGGGACGGCGACAAGGTAAAATCTTAAGATGGCCGAAAAATCTGTCGGGGGAAAAAAGCATTTTTTGTTTGCACGCCAATGTTTTTTTTTTTTACCTGGCAATGGACAAGCCAAACAGCATCCGACAAGGGGAGGGGTGCCGACTACGACCAAAACAGTTTTTGCCCGCTACCCCCCCCCAACAAAAAATATATATATATATATTAGCCATACAAACAATGGAGGAGGGGGCGAAATCTGCAAAAACTGGTAAAATCTCCGTTATTTTCATTACTTTGGAAAATAGCCTCCCCCCCCCCACATTCATTTGGCATATCTTGATATTATGGCGCTGTTTAAAGTCTCATGCTAGGTCACAAGTCATGATAGGTAGCATTAAAGTTGACCTGCAAGACTCGTGTGTAACAACCTGACAACATTTTATTTTATTTTATTGAAATATATTTATTCAGGAAAGATCAGTATAAAACACTGTTTTGCATCATGGTCCTGAGAAAACTCTACGCACACAACTTAATTAACATTAACTTTTAACTTTGTCACCATCATTCCCACTGCGGCAAAACTGTAATATCATCAATTATTGCGATTAATGTAATTTTGTGATTTACTCTTCAATAATTTTGATGTTATCTTTCACGCGTGAAACTGTTCTTTCACAATATACAACCATCTTTATTTGAGCAAATGAATCATAAACAAATAAAGTGTACAAAAACAAATAAGAATTAATCCATGACATACTTTCCACACCGAAAGACATCAGAACATCGACGGTAATCCGAACCGTCGTATGGCTATACGATGGTGCGAAACGTGATTTCGAAATCTAACCATATATTACCACTGCCCATGCAGGCCAATTACGGATATTCATTCCTCGGAAAAATGTATGACAGGAAGGCCAAGCATCTCTTCTGAAAAGCAGTGTCTTTATTTTCACTCAAAGTAAAGGATTGGGGAAAAAACCTCAAAAGAGCCAGACGCATGTATTTTCGGTTTCATTGCTCATTATTTCCCCTGTACAAAAACCTCATAGGCACTTTTACACTCCTGACCGCAATTTGGATGCGCGCGGTCAAGCTAACTGTCGTATGTCTTATTTACACGCAAATTCAATGCGCACACATACGACAGTTTGCTGGCCGCGCGTATCATACGTGAGGTCAAACCAACCGTCGTATATCTGCGCGCTGTACACTGTTACAATGAGAAAAGCGCAATTTTTACAAAATTGATAAGTCCTTGCATTAAAAACACCTCAATATCTTGAAAATTAAAGGTTTTTACAACACGATTCTTTCTCCAGATGTAGAATGAGACATATACTTTCTTTCGTAAAAAAAACTCAGAGTCGATATTTTGACCCCAGATGAATATATACGACGGTTCGGATAATCGTCGACGAAAAGATGATAGGCATATTTTGTGGGTTTGGAAACATACTTGACTTATTAATTTAAACCAAAAATAACAAACCGGCTTTAACACGTAATATAGACCTACATAATTCAAGCTCAAACTGGTATATACAAGGTGCAAATAAATATACATTATATTAGAACACACAGAAATGAAATGAGGAAAAATAAACCCCATGTTGCAACTTGTTTGGAAACATATTTTATTTATAATTCTAAACTGTAAATATATACATCGACTTTAACACGAAATATGTCCCGCACCCAGCAAAATACTGTTTAAAATGTTTTAAACAACTAATTACCGTTGTTTAACCCTAAAAAGCCCAAAGGGGGCACAATGTGCCCCCCAACCACATTTTCCTTCGCCACTTCCAATATTTATGACGAAATTTCATCAAACCTGGTGATTTTTCCTAAACGTTTATGGCAAATATTTGGCTGTATAATTTATGGTTACCTGCGAAATCGTGTTGCCATGGCAACCACATTTTGAAGGCCTTCTTGTGTCAGGTTTGTATGTTTTATTGTTTTTTCACTACACAAAAGAGTTACTGTCACTTGTTTTTCATTTATTTTGGCTCAAGTATGATATGAAACTTATGTTCATCTATTTAACAACATATTCAATGAATTTCTTTTGTTTTTCTTTGTTTTTGGTGCCTAAACAATAAAACAGTATCACTTATTAAAAATTCATTTTTCTTGCTTTTTTCTTGTTTTATTACTATATTATACAAGATTTGATGTATCGAAGTGTAATTCCATCAAAAAAGTGTACCAGAATGAACAAAAAATTCATTTATCTATGTTATTTTTACTCTTTGGCACAACCAACAGTGCATACTAATACGTGCATATACGCATTACATTATCACTGCATGTACGGTATCACAAAATATGAACCCCAAACAGGCAAAGTTTACTGAAAATATCTATTATCTTTCTAGAAATATGTTATCTTGTATAATCATTGACAAATTAATCACTTGGGGATGCATTAATGGGATGTTAAAGACGAAAACTTAGAAATATCCAACAAAATTCCCTTTTCTATGTATTTCATTTTATTATGGTAAATAGCGCCCCCATGTGGTGACCTTGAGAAATTTTGATGATTGGGTTTAGTGGAGTTTTAGTGTTTTATATGTGTGCCGAATTTTACAGTAATGGTTTAAAAATAAAAATAAAATAGAGGGGGCACGGTGTGCCCACCCCCCCCCCCCCCTGGGCCCGGAGAGCCAAAAATAGTTTGGAAGGGTTAAGGCTGTCACTCTAACAATATTGTTTAAAATACTTAAAACCCTGATGGAATCAGCCTTTCAAACAATATTGGTTGAAATTTGAACAACTTTATTCAAATTTTAACCAATATTCTTTAAAAGACGGATTACACAATCAGGGTTGTTTGAAAATAATATTGTTCGATTGACAGGCTTAAACAACTGTAAACAGTTGTTTAAAATAGTTTTGCTGTGCACAAACGGGTAAATATCAGTATCCAAAAAACAGTATACAAATAAGAATATTTATATTAAACACACATCACGAAATATAAAATGATCTCTCTGATACCCCAAAACAAGATATACTAAATGCATAACGTGCACAACCAAAAACAGCGAATATTACGCATAAAGATTGCAATTTTCTTGTCTTGTTCAAATTCAAATTTATACAGCATATTGATTCCATTAATGCAAAATATGCATACGATAGTGATTTTGACTAAAACTTTACATTTACGGGTTTGGTTACGTTATTTGACCACTTAGTTTGAACTGAATTGTTTATATGTTTTATTTCATTTATAACAAAAAAACATGCATATACATAAATATACAACTAGTATACATTACGATACATAAAAAGAATTCAGTCTTTATACATGAAACTAGTACACCTTTGTTACATGGTCTTGAAAATAAGAGTGGTCCACGAAGCTAAGAGAACTTAAAGCGAAATGGACAACCCATGTCAAATGATTTTTATTCAAAATGTTTAATTGCTTTTTCGTGCACGTAATTTCAATGAAATTAATAAATTCTAAGTTACAAATACATATTAATATCAAACATAAGTATATACAATCAATTTGAGAGTATATAGAGCTAAATATTGTGTTATTATAGTGATATCATAATAAATAAAGCATTAAGATGCAAGTATATTTTTTACTATTTTGTACGAACAAATCCCGTAGATTCTAATTGTCACTACACTAAGTTTATAAGCTATACACCTATCACATTATGTTAAGGTACATGTAATCCCGGGGGGGGGGGGCACTTCCCACACGGTCTGCTACCTGTGTCCAACAATCTCAGAAATGTACCCTAAACGACGTAACGTACATAACAAAATTTGCAACTCTAACTGAAGTAACGCATGAGAAAAGCCACCCTAAGTGGCGTGACTTCTTGGAAATTCACTAATTTCTGATACCCTTAGTGGCGTGAAAAGGGAATCCACTTATTTGATACCCTAAGTGGAGGTAAACCGTGAAATCAACATTTCATGATACCCTACCCATGTGTCCTTCTCATCTAAGGCATTATCGTGCATTGCAACTCCAAAAGAGGTTCACTTAATAAGTCATATATAATTTGTCTAATTAATGAACTTTTTTGGAGATGTTATAAGATCTACTTACATTTTGCACACCTGAATGGCGTAATCTACTAACTAGTAACCCTAAATGGCTTGACATTTGAGAAAGTGGCGATTTGCGGCGAATGCTGCTGAAAAAGGCTAACCTTTTTCCAAAAGAAAGACAACGACGCCCAAGTGCTGGAAAGGGGACCATTTTCGACGCTTTTCTGGACGCGGGTGAGTGGCACTCCGTGTGGAGAGCGACCCACCGGGCCTGTAATGAGCATGTATCATACTTTCGCTCGGCAAGACTTTCTACATGTCAATTTCAAACGACACACAGTAGGGGCCCCTGCTGAGTCACAAATTGTCGCAGGCGACGATTTTTGCCGGTGACGAGCTGGTAACAATTTGTGTCATCAAATCGGCCCACCGAAGTCGACACCTCTTTAGTCGCAGCTTCAGGCCATGCGACTTTTTCTACCTCCAGAGTATGCCCACCTCACCTTGGTTTGCGGAGAAAGTAAATCAAGATACTAGTCGTAGTCTAAGCAGCTTACTGAAGACAGCACTTTCCTTATCAATATACATAGGATGGGTTTATCTAAACGTCTGTGATCCAGACTACACCTCTACGGGAACTGACAAATGTAGTCAAAATTATCGTCACAAGAAACATCATTCAAACCAGATTCCATAAAAGCAATACAGTTGTCATTCACATGGCCATTTCGCGGTTCGCCAGGGAGCCACCACGGGCTGTTTGTGGCCACGCCCCCGATGCCATCGGCCCACACGTACGTTCCGCTTATGCTGATATCGTTGAGGGCGGTGAAAAACCAAGGATAATTGCCGGTCAGATTGTAGTTCCTTGCGAGATGTGCCCGCACCGTGGCCCACTCCTGATCGTCATCGAAGATAAGAAGCTTGCCCCAAATCATCGCGCAACGACTTTTCGCTTCGTACCACGTCAGTTGTTGTTTCTCCCAAATGTAACACTTATTTTCGCCCTCAAAGGCAGGTGGCCATCCCTGGGGGCAGACTTCACATTGAAAGACAAAGAAAGAAAGAAAGAAAAGACATAAATAAATCAATCAATCAATCAATCAATCAATCAATCAATCAATCAATCAATAAATAAATGAATAAATGAATATATAAATAAATAAAAAAGATAAGTAAATAAATAAATGGATAAAAAAGTAAATAAATACAGTATAGTAAAATATAAGTACATTAATAAATGATCAAGTAATAAAATGGATAAATAAATAAATTTACGCAAATATACCTTTTTTTTCAAAAAGTGAACAAATTGGTAGAATAAAGAACACCGTGAAATAAGAAACATTGTTTCTTATATAATTGGACATAACCCTGAAAACGAACAATCAGTGGTCACACTCATTACCAGTTGCCATGGGGTGACAAAGATGGAAAATAAAGCAAAATCCGATTCTGAATCGTACAAGTAAAAACACGTCTGATCATGGCCAGACAGATTTAAATACTGACCATTCTAAAAAAAAGCACATTAAGACAACTGCATTATGATTATCGAAAATTAAAACTGGTGTGATAAAATTGATTCCTCGTCCTAGCAAATCCTTGGAAACTTGTGCTCTTGTTTTTTATACTTTCTGCAGTAAGCTTATCAATACATGTATTATTCTAGTTAGCTGGTCATGCTAATTAGGCTAATAGATATCACTGTCAAATGTTGCCAAGCTAGCAATTAAGTTACCGCATCTAAAACACAAATCAACATTGTACCTTATAGTCTAACAACTAATAATATCATGTTACAAATTGTACATATGCTAAGTAGCTGATTATGCTAATTAAGCTTGTAAAAAATGTTGCTAGAGGTTAACGAGGTGGCAACCAAGCTAAATGTACTTTAATATCCATCTAAATCACGAATCAACAATGATAACAACAACAAAACTTATACTTAACGAATCACAACCCCCCCCCCAAAAAAAAACCCTTGCACTGAACAACTTTTCGAGGTCATGTACATAGTCTATGGGACGGTCTACAGGACTTATTCAGGAATGTACATGTGAAGATATTTTTCTCGACAGAATATTGAAAAAAAATTTCACCCAATCACTTTGCTCTTAGATACCTCACTAGAACAGCTATCCACTTTTCAAAGATACGGTAATGTGGGGATCATTTGAGAAATCTGCTTACTACAAACCAGCATACATGTATTGTATCCACAGTGTGTCTAAAAAAAATTGTGCAAGTGAAAACCGCCCTCTTTGGCAATTAGAAAATACTTCTGTAACATGATGCTTACATCAGCGTCAAAGGCATAGTCTTAGCTTTCAAATACCGTTAGTTTTGTTCAATTTCCTTGTCTTTATCTAGAGATATGTTAATTTGCACAAGAAAGGGTAAAATTTCAATTTTGCCAATTTTACTACAGTCTCTTGTAAAAGTGACACAATTGTGATTCTACCCTTTTGTTGTTTACAACATATCTCGAGATTAAATAAGCAAATTTAACAGACCAAATGGCATTTGAAAGCTAAGACTTAGCCCTTGACGTTTGATGTTAGCATCATGTCACCAAAGTATTTTCTAATTGCCGAAGAGGGCGCTGTTGACTTGCAGAATTTGTTGAGACGTGCTGCAGCACGTCTCAAAAAATTGTTCAAGTAAAAAGTGCCCTCTTTGACAATTAGAAAATACTGTTGTGACACGTGTTTACGTCAACATCAAAGGCAACGTCTTAGCTTTAAAATTGTGTTTGTTTTGTTCAATTTGCTTTGTTTTGATCTCGAGATATCTTTTAAAGAACAAAACGGTGGAATCACAATTGTGTCACTTTTACGGGAAGAGGGTCTGATGCAATTGTTGACTGTAGTAAAGGTGGCACATTTGCAATTTTACCTTTTCGTGTTAAACTGAACATATCTCAGGACTAAAACAAGCAAACTGAACAGAACAAACGGCATTTGAAAGCTAAGACTATGCCCTTGATGGTGATGTAAGCATGACGTCACAAAATATTTTTCTCATTACCAAGAGGGCGCTTTTGACTCGCACAATTATTTTTGAGACACACTGTAGCTAGACATGAATAAACTATTCCGTAAACGGTATCAAAGAAGGTCGTATGTTAGAGATGTATGATGAACCCTCAGAACCAACTTATGAAAGGTAAATTTAGGATGCTTGGTTTTATACTGTACAGTTTTGATAAATGGCAATTATGTCAGGCGGCAAGTATACATCGGTCTCGCTTTTTGGTATTTAAAACATTGGTGATCGTGACTGTTTAATTGGAATATTCTATAGAAAGCCTAATTCTAGTGTTGAGTCGTTCTTGCATTTTATTTCTTGTTGTCTTCAATGCATAACAACTGAAAATAGAGATATTTATATTACTGGTGATTTTACTATTGATCTTCTCCAAAACCCAATTATTTCAATTTCAATTTCAATTTCAATTTATTTCACTCAGTAGATAAAAACGACAAAACAATATAAAAATACATTATGAAAGACATATAACAAACGATTAACATATTACATACAACAAACAAACGAGCTGAAGAGTAAAGCATTACTGAGAGGGTGGCAACCAAAAAGGAATGGGGATTCCTTATGAAAGAGGCTGACCCAGATAAACCTATTTAAATGAGTATTTAAAGAAACGGTACAGGACACTATACAAGTATTTTACAAGTTACAACACACACAAAGGGAACTTCTTACACACACAAATTACGAACTCAGTGAACGACTTTTTATATATGACTTCTTCTTTCGGACTTTTCTCACTTATTAACAAACCAACACGTATTACAAGAACTTCCCCAACTGTACTTGATAACATTTTCACCAATGTTTTATCTGTGCCAATTACAGCTGGATTATTTTGTACTGATGTTACTGACCACTTACCTATATTTCCTATTACTCAATTTAACTACGACAAAATTCTTGATATTCCTTATTTCAAACTTAAAATTACAGATGATGGTATTAATGCTCTATGCCTTGGACAAACACATATTGGTCACACTTATATACAAATTTTATAGAAATAAATTAAATTCTCTTTTAAGAAAAAGCAAAACGGGGTTATTATACATCCAAACTTCAAGAATCCAAGAATGATTATTTTTTTAAAGGCATAGAACGTTATTAATACTGTATTATGTAAACAAAAAGCTAATAAATCATGCTTTCCTTCCGTTTTTGTGACTGATGAAG
>JZLH01S0602591.1:0-10543 GCA_001188425.1 Eucidaris tribuloides | reverse complement strand
AATTCAGACTTTGTGTAAGGTTCAAAGGTGACTAGATTGCGTGTTAAGTCAGAATGAGCTCCACCCAACCCTGTACCAGTATGCCATTATTCTAGTAAAATGACATTACAATAGAACAGTTGGGCCAATACACATGGTATACAATTTGCTTGCAGTTCGTTCATTGTTATTAATGATCCCACTGGCTACATAGGGCCAGATGCCAATTGATCATGTATACATGTAGGAATGGGTGCTGCCATGTAAAAGCTGTGTATGATTTTTAATGTGATCAAAACTTGGCTTCACAGTGTAGGCAATAAACTTGGTGATTGTTAACATAATAGCCTGTATTTTGTAGTGATTATAGGCCCACTAAAGTTCATCATGAAATATTTGTAAGCTTATTGTATATTTGCTATAGGCATGTATAATAAAAATTAACTGTGCTTTTGTATACATAGCAACATATAAACATGCAATCAAGTCTACATGTATAAAGTTATCTAAAGTTGCTCGATTGTTTCCTTCTACTGAAACCGTATTCAGGATACTTATTGCCTTCTGTACAACTTCCTGTATTGTTAGAAAACAGGTTCGTTAAATTATGCCATCTCTTTTGGGAAATGTGCCAGTTCACGTTGAGGGCATCGAAACTGATATGGCCAAGTATGCACTAGTTATGTATTACTGCTTTCGGTTGTAAAACTGAGGGAGGGAATGGGGCATCAAAATGGCTACCATACGGGGGGGGGGGGCACTCGACTTACAATGTGATACCTATGTGCCGCACCGAAGTAAAAAATTGGGGGCTCTGGAACTAGCTTGAGCGAAATTGGGGGTCCCTGGAACTGGAGCTAAGGCTTCAGAAAACCTCAAAATGCTATGCCTTGGAACTGCACTTCGGCGAAGTTTTGGCACGCTGCCGCGCTGGAAGTGCAATGTTCTGGCCCGGCGCGCCGCTTCGCAAAAAATCAGTAGCGGAACTAAAGTACGATGGTCTAGAACGGCCTTTTAGGGATGCATTGGTAACAGGAAATGGCAAATTTGGGGGTCTCTGGAACTGAAAAAATCAAAAATTTTCTGTGGCTTCTGAAATTGTGATGCTCTGGAACTGAAATTTGGGCTGAAAATGGGGGTCTCAACCGCGGCACATAGGTATCACACAATTATACTAAGTGCCCTCCCCCTCCCGGTACCATACATGTAGGTATTGTGTTAATCATTGAACTTAGAAATCGTCAGTTGTCAGGGAGAAGGGCCCTAGCATACAGTTTATTTTCCCAGCAAAAGGGCCTTGATAGTAAATTTTCTGTAATTTGAGAACTATTGCCGTATTTGATATATCCGGGGGGGGGGGGGGGGGGGGGGACACTTAGTAATAATTGTGTGATACCTATGTGCCGTGGTTGAGACCCCCATTTTCAGCCCCAAGTACGCGTTCAGAGCATCACAATTTCAGAAGGCACAGAAAATTTTTGATTTTTTTCAGTTCCAAGAGACCCCAAATTTGCCGTTTTGCTTCTGATTTTTTGCTCGGCTGGCGCGCTTTGTGGCGCAGCGGCCAGAGCATTACCCTTTCAGCACGGCGTGCCAACGGATTTGTAGTTCCGGAGTATAGCATTTTGAGGTTTCTCGAGCCCTTAGCTCCAGTTCGGAGACCCCATTTTTCGCCTCAAGCCCAGTTCCAGAGGCCCCGTTTTTGACTTCGTGTGGCACCATACAGGTATCACATTGTAAGTCGAGTGCCCCCACCGGGCCCCCCCGCCCCCCCGCGGGATATAATATGCCACCTAACAGACTGAAAGAAGGATCTAAAAGATATCACAAAGTACTCTGATTTCATGTGAAAAAGCATTTTTTTTTCAAGTTACACAGAGTTGCAGGAAACATAATGTATGCTATGGTTCTTCTGCCAGACAAACGCGAAATGTCCAGTAGTAACATAAAATTAGCGTAAAACAAATTAATGTACAGTATACACGTGTACCAGCTATCAGTGCCAATCCGTTGTAAGTACTGTGCTAATGTATTACAGATTAGTGTGGGGTGTTTCTACATATATCACACGATGCACAAACAGTTTTTGTTGTTGTGTTCACACGCCTACATTACTGTATGTGGCGTTGTCTCTTGTTCTTATTGACCCGATTAATCTAAAGTCATTTCAAGGCCACATGTACAAGTGGCATCATTAGGACAGTATTACACAACAAAGAATATACTGTAGATCTATTTTTAAGTAATGTCATAGAGCCTATAACCTGGTACTTGTCAGGTTTTGTTGCCACTGAAAGCCTACATGTTGTTGGTAACATTATGTGAATTAGATTTCTGTCACATTTTGTGTGTGAACTGTAAGCGTGTTCAGTGCGTGCCCTTGATACAATAGTACATTGTATGCCAACCAATGGTATCATGTGGGGCAGTTCCACGCGAAAGTGGACAAACCAAAAATTCATAAAATGGCTTTACCTGAATCATTTTACATTTCAGTGGTTTGATTGCTTATGAATTATAAAGAAATGATGGGGGTCATCATTTCTGCGCCCAAATTTTGGTTCTTGAAAGCCATCTTCTAGGAGAAACAGCAACAGTACACAGAATGCCATATGTTGGGACTACATGTACATATGAAAAATTCTCCAGTTTATGGCCAAAAACAGCAAAATTACATATTTTTTCAGCAGTTTTTCGCTTGAAATAGTGTGAAGCATCTTAAAATACAATAATAAACTGTGTTGCTTTTCCAACAAAGTCTTATTAACTTGAAGATATTTTCAGAATAATCCTGATGTCATTCCATTACGTCATTTCCGTTACCAAACGTTAATCCACTAATTGATCTGTAATTAATCAGTCAAATTAGAAAATGCTTAGTTTCATGAATCAAATTATTGTAAGACTCCAATCTTCAAATTTAGCACCTTCAAAAAGCACGTTGAATCATAGCCCAGGGCTCGACACTACAGCTTTGCCGCGCTTGCCCGGGGCAAGTAAAATTTCATGTGGGGCAAGTAAAAACTCAAATGTTAAACTTTACTTGCCCGATTGGGCAAGTAAAATTTTGATCATGAAATGAGGCAAAATATGTCCATAAACAACAGAAATATGTCTAAATGTTGTGTTCAGGTCTATTTCAACATTATTTTGTTCATTGCATATGACTCAACTTCATAAATCACACCAATTGCAACCACCAGAATTAACATAATAAATGTCCAGTGCTATGAATTTTGTTTTAAATTTAGTGCCGAAATCATTTTTAATGTTTTTGTTTATTGTTTATCGGGCAAGTAAATCTTTCATTCGGGCAAGTAAAATCTGAAAGTGATAATTTCAGCTTGCCCGACGGGCAAGCAGGCAAAAAGTTTAGTGTGGAGCCCTGCATAGCCTATACATGTACTGTATACGCTGAATATTTCGGCGGTGGTTTTATTTTCGGCGAATTTTGCGACTTAATGAACGCGAAAATTTTCACTTTGTGACATTTCTGTACAAAGTGAATGCAAATACAATAAAATCGCGAAAGATTATGCTCTCGCGAATTCCCGTCTTAAGCAAAATCGCGAAAATATATGGAACGCGAAATATATGGCGTATACAGTAATTCAGCAGAGTTTTGGAAACATCTATCATCTGTGAAAAAATGTCTCTTTTAGCGTCATTACCGTTACCAAGCTCATTATTATGCAAGATTCGTTAACGAAAGTGATTTTGTTGAAAAAAATGAGGGAAATTGTGTAAACTAGTAATATGCATAGAATTGGGGTAGCATATTTGACATTGTACATAGTGACTTTTTGTTTTGACACTCGTAAGAAAGTCCAAAAAATGAGTCTGACTGTCATTCCGTTACCATGGAACTGCCCATTGGTACTTGATACATTTCCAGGAGTCTGCCTTTTGAATGTTGCTCTGCCCTTCACACATGTCAACCCTCCCCCCCCTTTTGGTCTGCTCTTTCAGTCGACAGCCCCCCCCCCCCCCCCCCCCGCTCCGAGAAATGGTACAGAGATGTATGGCATGAATAACTGGTGAGAAACCATTTCTGTATCAATGTCAAAACCATCACAGTCACCTTTGATTAACATTTGCGCCATCAGTCATTTCAAGGATCCAGTAATAATGAAACGCTGTCTGGTATTGGGGGGGGGGTTCAATTCCCCCCAAGTCAACCCAGTGGCTGAAAATACATACACTTACTTGTAGTTTAGGGTTATTGGAGTGTTTATCTCACGATATCTCTTTAAATGCAAGTAAAAATATTGTAAAAGTTAATTATTCTACTGATGTAAATCTGACCTTTGTTCTGAAGAAGAAAACATGGAACTACACATGTACAGTAGATGTAGATTCATACATGGAAATGATCTACAACATCTACCGTAGGTCCTTCATCTGTATTTTGTTTTACTGTATTAATTAATGTCTTTGTCCTGTCAAACTCGCTCAAGTCATATTTTTCACATACTACACGAGCATCTTATGTACACTTGCATGCCTTTTTTCTGAGTATAAGTAAATGTCATAGTCAAAATCATAACACCAGGGCACTATGCTTGGCGCACATCTAATGTGTGTAAATTCAGTCGTTATGCAATGTATGCATTCATATCTGAGTGAAATTGTAACAGAACTATTAAATGTAAACACTGATCTCTGTGGACTCGTCCTTGGAGAATAGATACAGGCATAATTGTGACATCACTCACATTCCGCTCACGCCCTCCCATTGTTGGCAGGCTAGAAGATGAGTTTTTCACGCCGATGCTCTTAAAGGACATTGCCGATTTGTGGTTAGCGAGTCGAAAACTGATACAAAACATCTGAAACTGATCTCTTTGAGCTTAAAAATTTCTGGCAGATTAATCAGGCATTCTTTAAAGCCCAAGTTTAGTTTTGGGGGATTTTTTTGTTATTTGAAAGTTTTATGCCCGCAAAGTCATAACCCCTGCAATAATAGATCTGAATGTCTTTAAGTTTTTTTTAATTAGTTAATGAAAAATCTGGGGGGGGGGGGAGGGGGGACCGCCCGAGATTTTGACTATATTTTCTATCTAGCATCCAAAAAATCCCCGAAAGACTAATCTTGGGATTTAAACTTATTAATCCCTGGTGTTAAATGTACACTGTAAATGTATAGAATATTGCCAACTTTTAATACTGCCGTGATCTGTGTTTCATATCTAAAGTTCGACTAAAAAGAATGGATAGAAATGTGAGAGAATAGGAATGACCATCATTTATTTCTTAACCCATTCAATATTAGGACGCACATATTTGTGGTTGCCTTTTTATCTTGGAATGTGGCTGTATTTACCACCCATCTAAAACTGAATATGTTAAGTAGAGAAAAATATCAGCTTTTCAATGAAACTGGGTGCTCATGTCATAAATGAATATTTCATTTTTTATGAATTTTGAATGAGATTTAACACATTCAATTTGAAGAACCACAATATTTGTGGTTTGCTTTTTATCTGGAATGTGGCTGTAATTTACCACCATTTAATGAATATGTTAAAGTACGAGAAAAATATGAGGCTATTCAACTGAACTGGGTGCTACGAATGTCATAATGAAATATCATTTTGTTATGAATTTTTTAAATGAGATTTAACTAGAATAAAAAAAGGATTTCATTAAACTATATCAAATTGCAGCGCTGTTGTTATGATGAGGCTTTGGTTGTTTCCACATTGTTAGTGGGTGAATGTATTTGAGAGCCCTAAATTGAGGAAGAGCACTCAGTATGTATTTAGACCGTAGTTGTTTTCTTTTTATGTCCATCTTAAAAAGTGAAAGTTATTCATCAAAATTATTTTAGTCCTTAAATTCACAGAAAAATAAGACCTAAAGAGAGGATTGTAAAGCGGAGGTTAAATCCGCACATGAAATGTAGATCTAATTCCGACCACTCTGAGGGCGAGAGTGATGAATACGCCCTGGGTCCTAGAAGCATCATTCAATACACATTACCTCTTTATATATAATTGACTATTCCAGGATGGTTGCCGATTTGATGAGAAGGCAAATTTATGATTATTCTTAGCTCTGGACAGGCTTTAGTATTTGAATGAGTTAACATAGAATGATTCATAAACTATCAATTGGCAACGGCGTTTGTATGATGAGGCATTTGGGTTGTTCCCACAATTGTTAGTGGGTGAGTATTGAACTATATTGAGAACGATATTTTACGGACTGTGTTTTTCTTTTTTAATGTCATTTAAAAGTGAAATTATTCAATCAAGAATTATTTTTAGTCTTAAATTCACAAGAAAAATAAGATCTTTAAAATTTTCCTCAATAATATAATTAATTTAATTAGGCGAATGTTTGACACATCATTCAATACCCATGTACCCTTTGTATATAATTGACTATTCAGTATGTTGCCGGATTTGATGAGAAGCAAATTTTAGTGATTATTTACTCCGGACAGCTCTACAGTGTTTTTTGGTATTTATGATTAAATCATATAAAGCATCAACGAAGGTTAGTGATGATGAATTGATTCTCCCTTGAATATACTCAATGGTTCATTTACAAAAGCCCCTTTTTATGCCTGCCCGCAACGAAGTTGCCGGAGGCATATGTTTTCGGGTTGTCCGTCACCGGATCTCTGTACCGGCATAACTTGAGAACCCCCAAAGTCGGATTTTGATCGTAACTAGGTACAAAGTATGTACTATGAGCCAGCACCAATGAACTGATTAGAATTTTGGAGCTGAAAAGGTCCAAAGGTCAAAGTCGCCGGCCTTAAATATGTCCTGATTTTGGGCTGTTACCGCGATAACTTGAGAGCGGCCTGGTCGGATTGTCATGTAACTTGGGTGATAGTAATGTATTATGAGGCCACAATGAACTGATTAGATTTTGGAGGCTGAAAGGTCAAGGTCAAAGGTCACCGGCCTTGAATATGTCTGCATTCGGGCTGCGTTACTTGCGATAACTTGAGAGTGGCTAGATGGATTGTCATTAACTTGGTGAAGTATGTATTATGAGGCCACCATGAAAACTGATTAGATTTGGAGCTGAAAGGTCAACAGGTCAAAGTCACCAGGCCTAAGAAAATATGTCTGATTCGTCCTCATGACACACGATAACTTGAAGAGCGGCCGTCGGATTTGAGTAACTAGGACCAAGCGTATGTACTATGCGACCACGAATGAACTCATTAGAGTTTGGAGCTGAAAGGTCAAGGTCAAAGGTCACCGGGCTTAAATTATGTCTCATTCGGGCTCGTTTACATGTAACTTGAGAGCGCTTGTCGGATTGTCAGTAACTTGGGTGAAGGTATTATTATGAGGCCACCAATGAACTGATTAGATTGGAGCTGAAAAGGCAAAGGTCAAGGCAACGCGCCTTAAAACTATCTGATTGTGGGCTGCGTTACACGCGATACTTGAGAACGGCAGTTGAATTTCAATGTAACTTGAGTGAAAGTATGTATTATGAGCCTACCAATGAACTGATTAGATTTGGAGTTCAAGGTCAAGGTTCAAAGGTCACCGGGGCCTAAACTATGTCTGACGGCTCGTTACCGCGACTAACTTGAGAAAGCTTATCGATATTGATGTAATTTGGTGAAGTATGTATTATGGGCACATACAATGACATTTCAAGAGTTGAAGCGGTCAAAGGTTACGATTGCCCTGTACATTCAAGTTTGAATTTGGACGGGGGCTGCGGAGGCTCACCCCATCGGCGGGCACAGCACAAGCAACAGCCGAGATTGCTCCTACGTTTTCTGGTTTAATTTTCATGTACTTAGTGTAGGCCTACTGATGCAGCACCTGCTTCGTGTGCTACGGATACATGATTGTTGATAGCAAGATGTAATCACATCATTTTTCATAGAGCCTGTGAATTATTAAGCCATCCCACAGCAAATTATATTTTATTTTATAAGTAATTTGACAGATAAATGGATATATGTACTCCAGTAGTACTCCGCTGCAACGTTTTCAGTTTCAGAAGTAGAAAGAAAAACAAAGTTTGAGGCCTTGTACAGAATCCAAATATTGAAAATATAAACAATTTTGGGTACCCCTCTTGGAAATCTGATGTTAAAATCCAAAATCTTAAGTCACACACACACAATTTTTCCAGTCAAAATCTTTGCATGGCTAAAATTTTCCTGCCAAGGACCGACAAACTCGACGTATTATTCTGCCTGTCTATGGAGACCCCGCACTCCCCCCTTTTATAAAAAAAATAGGTATTCTGAAAAAAAGAGGTTTTTGTGGTTGTTCATACCCTTGCTCTTTTGCAGAAGGGGGTGTTTGAACACCCAAACAACCCCCATAACCACCTTAATACACATACATGTATGCCTGAACCCATCCCAATGTCTTAGAATTTATTGTTTCATTTGAAACTAATAGTACCAACAAGTAATAATCCTGCTGTCGCATCACACAAACTTTTGTAATGGTGGTTTGACACCTAGTCTCAGGATAATATCGTTTTTGGTATCACTCTGGAAAATTAACCTCGTTTCACATTACATACACTGTAGTGTGAGATACATTAAGAAGAGAACGCCTGTTTGTGAGAGTAGTTCTCGTTTGTCCGGCAGAAGGGCCTTAGCAAATGTTTCCCAGGCAGAATGGTCCCCCTTCAACCTTTAATTGCCTACATACTGAAAACCATCGGGCTCTTTTCAGCATGAAATCAAAGTTTATATATGTGATATTTTTTCAGATCTTTTTATCAGTCTGTTATGTGCAAGTACAAATAAGGCAATATTTCACATTTTCATTATTTTCAAACAAAATTTGGCTGTTAAGGCCCTTCTTGCCAAGAACATATGCTCGGCTCCTTCCTGTCTGTCAGACAAATCGAAGTTGAAAGTAACAGTAATGAAGCTTTTATGGTTGTCCATGGGATATTTACATTTAATTCCAGACATTTGCGTCAATCGCAGGGAAGTAGTACCTCATGAAGATTTGTGTGTTGCGAGACCAATTATTCAGCATGGTGCAAAGAATGGTCCAGTCGCGTGATACTCCTAAATTAGGATTTTTAACCCTTTGTGAAGCATACTAGACTCATGAAATATACTGCAGCGTCGGGGGAAACAAAATAAAATTTTTTTTTTCTTCTTTTGTTTGTGTTTGTTTCATTTAATCCAGAATAAAAAGCCGCTTTAAGCTTGAAGCTGATTCCAGCAAACCATGAACAAATACGTAGAAGCAATAAAAGCAATAATCCACAAACAAACCAAATTATAAATTGAAAAAGTATAACATTTTGGGACTACTTTTCCATGCTTCAGTGCGTTCCTGATATTTCTTTTGTATTGAAGCCCTATGCAATTTTCGGGAGGCGTCTTTTTGCTATATTGGGGCAAACTCGCCCAAATCGCCTGTGCCCCTGTATATTTTTCCCGGGACTTGCAGTACGTGTATTTAAAGTTTTGCTGAATGAGAAGTTTTTTAATCAATTGATCAGACTCATTAGTTTGACCATCCAAACAGACTTGTTACTTATAGGGTACTAGACATAGTGAAATAAGTCTATCCTTTAAATATGTTATCATTTTATTTCTTTAAGCATTGAACAGTACAGTATAGCAAATTTCCAGTTCATCACCCTAAAGCCAATATAGGGATTAATTGGGAAATAAATCTTGAACTTCTTGTGTAAGGCTAAAAGGTCAGCAGTGGAATGTTATTTGCTATCAATTATTGTATAAACATTGATATAATATGGAAAGGTTTACAGGTATGGAAACTCAGTCTCCATTAGCTATTGAAAATTTGCAGAACTGTGTTTGTGTGGTGCATTTATTTTCGAAGGAGATTGAAGTGTTGGTTCTTTAATGCTCAAATACTTCATCTAGTGATACAGGCCTTCATATAAAACTCCCCCACACTTTGGAATGCCTTACCCATCCCCATCCTTCATGCTCCATCCTCAGAAACATTTAAGAAACATTTGGGAACCCATTTATATATTGTATAGTTTTAATTTATCCACTTGTATATTTGTAGGCCTATATTTATTTATTCAATTAGTAATTAAAGCACAAGTTTAGTTTTGGTGATTTTTTATTTATATATAAGCTTTATGCCCAAAGGTCATATCACACCAATAACAGATTCTGAATGTCTTTAGTTTCTTTTTCATTTAAAGATTGTGTCAGGGATGTGCAAGTCCATTACTTCCTTCATTATCAATACCAAACGGTAGTTTAGTACTTACAAATGGTGTGCTGAAAGTTAGAGATTCATACGTCATGAATTTGTTGTTTTATGAGAAAAACTAATAACGACATGTTACCAGAATGTTGTTCTTTCCGTGAGTTTCAATTTTGCTCAAACTGCGAATCGCGGTTATTGTGTAACGTCGGAAGACCAGCCCAGCGCACTGATTGGTCAAACGGCTAACCTCCGCACGGCATTTAGCTAACGGCTGATCGGACAATTTTGGAACGGCACGTGCACGTTCGACGTCGCGGATTTTTTGAAAATGCTTCCCAGTAATTTGAAAAGTATGAAGTTTAACCGTCCAGATTTTCACCAAACTCAACTATTTTACCCCAAGTCTCTAT
>JZLH01S0602589.1:13613-34423 GCA_001188425.1 Eucidaris tribuloides | reverse complement strand
TTTGCTTTTCGTTCTGTTTCTATTCTATTTGTTATTCTATTTGCCATCCGTCTGACCCGTCCTGATGCGGTAAATATTTTTAGACGGAGAGGCAGATTGGAATCGTTGTAAGCTCTGTCACACTGCGCCATATTTCTTGGATTCTTGACGATTCCGTTCTGCCTTGGCCGTCTAAAATATTTACCTCAACCTGGTGTCAGACCGGGTTGGCAAAATTGGGTCTAATAGATCCCGTCAGAATCGGAAAAAGGCACCGCTACGTCTGTTCAGACGGTCTAGATACTTTTTGAACTCCATGTTTTGAAAAACGAAATAAAAAGCTTCCAATAATACGGTTGGATTCATTATAACGTACACGCGTTCGTTTTTTCAGACGGGAATCGTTTAGACGCGAATGCACAGGGGTTTGTCTTGACTCTTTCGTTTTTCTGTTCCTAGGTAGCTTAAACCATAACTCATGTCCAACTTGAGCTCGTATCCCTAGTTGGTAGGAACTACACTGTGACGTAATGCTGCACCTGGTTCACATGTGTCATCTCTCACACGTATTTCGAACACAGAGCAGTGACGTCACAGGTAGTTTGTATTAATGCGTGCATGCCATCACGTAGGGGATTCTTTAGTGATCTGTATAGATGTACTATAGTCATGCTGGTTTTTCGAGATGCATAGGCCAATACCTTGCCCGCTATGCAGGCGCTCGAATTCGGTTATTCGTGAGCGTTATAATGACCCAATTTATAACAGTAGATAATGCTAGGTTCACCTGAGCCGATCTGCCGACCTCGATGGGCCGCCGATCAACCGGCCCAAGTTTTCGCGCACTTTCGGTCCCAGTATCGGGCCGTATCGGGGATCCTCAATCTACCATGATCGCGCTCCGTCTGCCTTTGATCGACATCGTTCTGCGTACGCTACTCGAAGATTTTTGACGCCAACAAACATTCGAGTAGGAGCAGAGCTGGCTGTCTGTCGATACCCCGCCGATCAAGAGTAGATTGACCGCGTTACCTTGCCGAGCATAAGGACCGACCGAGGCCCAATATCCCTAGCCTGCATCGCGCTGGATTGAAGTTTGACAGTATCGGGCAGTGTGAACCTAGCTATAAACATTGGTGTGAGTAGCATTGAATTCTAACGTGTTGACTTTGGGTCGGGTATCATTTAAGACTGTGTTTTGGCATGACCACCAAGCTCATTTTTCGTCCCAGATTGATCAATTAAGATAGGTACACAATAGTTTAGTGTCAAATATGGTTCGTCGTTCAAGATTTTGAGTATACACGGGCACATTTTGTTTGAATTTGGCGCCGTTGCGTAATTTTATCGGTTACTGTAGTACTACGTTATAGACTTAGGAGATGCCAGCTTTTAAATACTTATTTGAAACTTGCGAAGATCAAACTGTAAGAAAATTTACCTTAACAATCGTTTAACTGCACTGATGTGAGTTTTAAGCTTTGCCATCAGCAGCTTTTCAATTTTGTAGTCTATCACGTATATGATACAGGAAACTATGGTAATTAGACTTGTTAATTCGGTGTCCGACATTTGATATTATGTTTGTTTTATCACATTATTTTTTTCATGAACCCGGACTTTTAGCCCCAAGCGCTTTTCTAGAGAACCGTGGATGATTTTTATGTAATCTATTACAATGTACTAATGTAATTTCTAGCTCACTTAGTTGCGATAAGTATTCATTTTGAGGTGCTAGCAAAATTGTGGGACACAAACACAAAACATTACTTGTGGATTCAACCACCGGTGTTCTAGATAGTAGTTCTACGATTGGGAAACTCCAATTTGGCGTCGTTATTAAAATCAAAGCCCTGCTAGCCGAGATACCTTGCTGCTGCTTATTGGAATGAAGGGTGTGGGCGGGAGCACTCTAAAGTGAATGGCAAAACGACCAAACTGTCGGGTAAAAAATGTTCTACCCCCGCATACACCGATATAAAGTAACACCAAAGGGGTAACGGTTTTTATTAATTTGCACTCATATTCATTCAATTCTCTCATGCATAAATAAAAACATAAAAATTGGACGGATGCAATTGTTACTCGCACCAGGTGTTGAATTAAAGCCATATAATAAAACTACCGCATAACATCTTAAAGCACAGAGTTACACAGTACAGTATGCCAAAATATCCAAACATTAACTGCTTGAGCTGCTATATGGAATTCTGCGCCATGAACACTCTAAAACTTTCAACTATTCAAATTAAGGACCAATGAGTACGACCGCTTTTCTATATTTATATCTAACATTTTAGTTTAGCAGGTGCATTCTAAAGCGACATCGCCAACCTACACGATGTTACGTCGCACGACTGACGACCTTGGCATCCGAAAATAAAAAAAGCGCTTATATTTCGTGACGTGCTGATAGTTTTTCAGAATCCAAGTCGGGCTCGTCTGTGCGAGCCCTCCCTGCCGAAAATGTGTAGTGCGTGCGGTGCCTTTACAGTCTATAAATGCGGATCAGACAGAAGAAAAAGTTGAATATATATTATAGAGGTGTTGTCAATTGTTATATATGCCTTTCGTCAAAAAATTTGAAATAGCATATTCATTTCTAGTTTGTATGAGTTTTAAGTTGGTCCTTTGTAGCCATCAAAGATATATAGCTTTTGTAGTTTTAATATGCAAAAAAAAAAGACAAGAAATATCTTTGTATTCTTTAAACTCTATCTATTTACAGCTTTAACAACACATCACCAAACGTTTTAATAAATGAACCATCTTTTCCACCATTGTACATACGAGTTTTAATACACCGCACGCGTATACTGAATCACCAGAGATCACGAAATGTTCAAGCGAGCATAAATTCGCCGAATCGCGAGGAGTCCGCAGATTCGCGAAAATAAATGCTACAGCGAAAGCTTGTGTATACACAAACTTTTTTCTTTATGCCAGTAACAGCCGTGTTTACGTTAGTTCAAATGACTCGCGAGCGATAGCGCAAAGTCAACTAACAAACGTTCGCATTGCACCTCTACATTTGATAAAACGGGTACTCCCTTGTTCATCCTGCCTGCTTTCAGAGGCATTGAACAAATATTTCTATATAAAATTTTGTGATAATTATATAATTAAAACACCCAACTTGTCTCCTTCTACCAATTGCTCTGTATTTTTTTAAAATTTTTATATGGTCGGAAATATATTCCGCAGAAAGTTTTATGCCACGCGAAATGCGCCATTGCTTCCCATTCGCGAAAGTTTTCATGTCGCGAAAGCTATAGTTACAGTAGAGCCCGCCAAAAACCCAACATCAATTTAGTGCTTTTCTTCACAGTCCACTTTAAAACCATTAAGGTTGGTTGAACTGCAAAAATTTAGTATACTGAATCTGTCTGGTGCTTAATAATGCATGCATGCATATGATAACAATCGACATAGTCAATGAGGACATTATATGTAGCAGAGGAAATAGAATAAGTACGACATATACAAGAAACATTTACGAGCAAGAGCCGCGTAATACAGGCTACTACTAGTCGCGTAGTAGTATTAGATAGACTGTAGCGTAGAAGTAGTAGGAGGGGAGCAAAGAATGTAGTAGTAGATGGTAGTAATGGTATTGTATAGTGTAGTAGTAGTAGCCCAGTAGTAGTGTTAGTAGTGTTGAGTATGAAATAGTGTAATAGTCAGTTAGTCAGTAGATAGTAGTAGTGTAGTGTAGTATGTAGTTAGTTAGTAGTATAAGTAGTAGTATGGGTATAGTAGTGTAGTAGTAGTAGTAGCAGTAGTAGTAAGCAGTAGTTAGCTGAGTATTAGAAGTAGTTGTGTAGTGGTAGTGGAGCAGCAGAGCAGCGCAGCAATAGTAGTTAGTAGTATAGCAGTAGTCGTATAGTCTGTCAGTAGTAGTAGTTAGTAGTAGTCGTAGTAGTAGTAGTAGTATGTGATCGTATGTTAGAAGCAGTAGTAGTGAGTAGATAGAAGTGTTGTTGTTAGATGTAGTATGCAGCAAGCCAGCCAGCAGCTACGAGCCCCAAAGAGCAGCGCGGCAGCGAGTAAAGAGTAGTGATAGTAGTATTGTAGTAGTAGTGTGTAGTAGTGTAGTATGTATAGTAAGTAGTAGTAGTAGTAATAAATAGTAGTGTAGTGTCGGTAGTAGTCAGTGTAGTAGAGGCATAGTAGCTAGCTGGAGTATCCAGAAAGTAGGTGTCTGTGTAGTATTGGCCAGCGCAGCAGCACAGCAGCAGCTGCAGTAGTAGTACGTTCAGTAATATGGTGAGTCATTAGTAGAGTGGTTAGAAGAGAAATGTAGTAGAGTAGTGGTGTATGGTTAGTAGTGGTAGTAGTAGTGTAGTAGTTAGTATAGTAGATATAGTTGTGTAGTAGTTAGTAGTGGGAGTAGTAGTGGTCAGTCAGTGTAGTAGTAGTAGGTAATAGTAGTTGTTACAGTAAGTAGTAGTCAGTAGTAGTAGTCAGTACGTAGTGGTAGTAGGTTAGTTAGAGTTAAGTTTGTGGTGTTAGTAGTAGTAGAGAGTGTAGTGTAGTAAGTTGGTATGGAGGTTTAGTAGTATAATGTGTGTGAGCGTATAGAAGGGGAGACGGAGAAGAAGAGCGCGAAGGGAAGAGAAGAATGAACGAGAAGAAGAGAGAGAAGGAGAAGAGAGAGAAGAAGAAGAAGACGAAGAGAAGAAGAAGAAGAAGAAGGAGGAGGAGGAGGAGGAAGGGGGAGAAGGAAGAGCAGAGAAGAAGAAGAGAGAAGAAGAAGAACAGAAGAGAAGAAGAAGAAGAAGAAGAAGAGAGAAGGAAGAGAAGAAGAGAAGAAGAAGAGAGAAGAAGAAGGAGAGAAGAGGAGAAGAAGAGAAGGAAGGAGGAAGGAATGCAGAAAGTAGTAAGCTTACATGCATGGTATAAGAATTTAAAAAGAAAATGAGAATATCTCTATATGTTATTGAAGAGAATTATATAGGCTGGGGAAGATGACGATATCATGCGAAATTGGTATAGTACCATTTCTGTGTTCTTTATGATTACTTGCCATGTTTCGGTGCACGATACTTGTTTTTTTTTTTTTTTATTCAATTCAGTACATACAGCCTCTAGTACAGAATACATTTGGTCGAACGAATCCATTATAGTTTTAATTGCAAAAAAAATCAATGGCACCCGTTTTTCAATTCACATATAAAAGTGAGTTCTACAG
The DNA here is from genome assembly GCA_001188425.1 of Eucidaris tribuloides. Taxonomy (NCBI): domain Eukaryota; kingdom Metazoa; phylum Echinodermata; class Echinoidea; order Cidaroida; family Cidaridae; genus Eucidaris; species Eucidaris tribuloides. Next base: position 29,253 of record JZLH01S0602589.1, on the reverse strand, counting down.
GAGATTAATGTTACAGCTATTTTAGTGAGTTATTGTGTCAATTAGGCCCGTATCAGGGAAATTTGGCAGAATTATCGTATTGAAACACAGTTGGCGACAAGAATATGAAACCGTTACAAGTTCACAGTAAACCATAAATTTATCTATTTATATTAGCGCGATATATCTTTATATTTCTACGTATTACAGAAGTTTATATTAGGGCATTTTGATGTCATGATGGTTCATGCAGTGATAAAGCGTTCATAACGCACCGCCCTGCAAAACACAACCGTTGTACTCCTTTGGTGTCAGTCATCAAAGCCTGGAAGCTCTTTAAAAAATGAGTAATTGTTCATCTGTTAGGAGTTAAATGTCAAAAGTGAACTGGAGGTAGTTACACACATTGTGGTGACCTCATGATTCGGGAATCGAGGTGATCCGAGGTCACTCCCAAGTGAGTGAAAACAAACTAATTCGCTCGAATTCACTCGTTTATTTAATTCATCCTTCAAGAACAATTTACTCTTTTTAACTCTCTCCTTACAAAGTGAACATTTCACTCTTTTTTTTAGAGAGGCACAACAACATTGGATATAAATTTGAATTTCTAATTTTTGCCTGTGTTACAAATTACTGTTTTAGACGTTCTTGTGTCGTTAGTTGCTTTATAAAAAATACATAAGTTAACATCGTTACTGTAATACCCATTATTTACTGGTTACGTATTATGGTGGCAATAATGGATCTTAAGCCAGTTTATTTGGGGTTTTTTTTTATTTGAAAGCTTTATCCGAAGGTCATATACACCCATAACAGACTCTGATGTCTTCGCGGTTTTTTTTAATGAATTATGAAAGTGGTGGGGGGGACCCCGGATTGTGGTCTATATTTCCATTATAGCTCCAAAGGTTTAATAGGTTTAGGTTATCTGAGGTGTATACCTCATCAGAAAGAGCGATCCCCCCCCCGGTTTTTGAATTATAGAAAAAGGAGTCATTAATTTAAAAAAAAACGGAAGACATTCAGAATCTGTTATTGGTGTGATATGACCTTCGGACATAAAGCTTTCAAATAAAAACAAAAAATCCCAAAACTAAACTTGGGCTTTAATGTTAGTATTCATGTTCTTAAAAGAAAAAGTATCAAGAAATCAGATTATTAGCGCACAAATAAGTGGCGCTTACAGCTCATGCAGATCAAATTAATGTGAATTAACGATAATTACGATTGATAATTTGATATGACGAAGATGTTAAAAAATCTCATCATGTTAGATGAACAGCTTAGTTCGAAAACACGTTTAATCCACTGTGATGAATTCACAAGAATGTTACATTGTTTTGCACAAGTTCGTACAAAATCAAACGCCTTAGGAAAATGGAATTAAAAACACAATTTTATGTTTCGGGTCCAAATGTTATTCTAAACAGACTTGGCCAATGAACTAATTTTCTTTACTTTTTCTTGAAGAACTTACTCTTTCTTCCTCCGCCTTCTTTTCTTCCTCAGTCATGACACTGTGAAAATTCAAAGAAAAAAAATCAAAGCCCAAGTATGGTTTCGGTCGATCAGACAACATTTTCATCAATTTTCACAAAGTATCTTATTGTCAGTGTCATCTATAACTATAATGATAATCAACCCAGCTATCTTAGACAAGCTGCCAGATCATATATGGTGTATCACCTGTTTTATAGTAGTGTATAATATGTTAAAATGTTCGTGACCTCATATACGTACAAGTGAAATAATAAAAATGCTGGTAACAATACCAGCTTTTAATTATGCTCGATACTTATGATTCATAATAGCTACAACCCTTTGTTCAGTTCGTACGAAAAAACTTAAAATAGGTATATCTACCAATATAGTGATTCACCATCCTTTTACGCGGCCATCGTAAATCTAATGGATTGAACTTATATATGTATATCGTCCACCATAGTGATATATATTATTTTGTTCAAAAAATGATAATAATACCGTCTCATTTATACCCAGGGTATGCCTCTTCAGTGACAAACATTGTTCTCCCATAATTATTATTACACAACCGTTTCCATCAGCTGATCAGGTCCCTATTTCCCTCTTAGGTGCGAAGCAGCAATGTTGATAAATCACAATTGCTGAAGCATAAACGTGCGCATGATGGGAGTCGAACCCAGCGTCTCAAGCGTAAAAGGTAGAGAACAAACCACTACACCACGACACCTTCATCATTTTATTAATGTTTAGTTTCACTTACTGCTCTGGTTCTTCTTCTGCCATGGCTGCAGAATACTAGGATGGTCCTGCAACGAAGAAGAGGTAGAAAACACATTAAAGTCAATCAGTCAAAGACACTCTTTAAAGGGGACTGAAACCCGAACATCGTCCTGAATTCAGAGGATACAGAACAATAAAAGAGGGAAATTGTGAAAGTTCATTTTTTTTACCAAATTTGGTTGAACGGTTCAAAAATTATTATTATTCAAAGTTTATTTAATCCGTGTTATGAAGGATCCTTAGATTGGCAACTTTACCAATTTTTTAGGAGCTAGTATCAAGAACTTCCCATTGGAGTTGTACACAATTTTTACAAATTTACATTTTTCTGATTTATCAGTTAGGAAAAAGTAACTAAATTCTTTCAAAAAATGTAAAATCGTTTTTGCTAGGACATACTTGCACAACAAGCAAGAGCAAATCGGACATTAAAAAATGAGAATACGAAACAAATTGTGTACAAAACCAATGGGGAGTTCTCCACAATTTCATCTAAAAGCTGAAAAGCTTGCCAATTTAAGAATACTACATAACAAGGATTAACTTTGAACAGTCATAACTCTTGAACCTTTCAACCAAATTTGGTCAAACTTTCATTAATTTCCTTATCGTTCTGTTCTGTAATGTCTGAATGCAGGAAGATTGGGTTTCATTCTACTTTAGGATGTGGAAGTCACATTTAAAACAAATTGTCAAACTTTGGTATCTGACCTACATGAAAGCGTTTGAATGGACAAATTAAACGACTAATAGAACACAAAACTGTAGGCAATTATACTGTAACAAGCAAAATATGCACACATAAATATTGGTATATGACAACAGTCAGTTGGTCAATTGGGGGAACTGAGTTGGTCACTCGTTATTTTTTTTCAAAGCACTTGCTGATCATTTTGAGCAGTAATTTTGTCAGGGCTTCATTTTAGCAAAATTTCGCCAACTTTGCTAATGCTTTTTCATAATTATGTTAATTCAATTTTACCACGAATGGTAACGGTACTAACGACGTTATTTTTACATTATTTCCATACTAACAGTTTCAGACTAATCAATGAAACGGATTTTTAAAATAATCTGTAACAAATGTGCAAACGGATTAAAACCCATGAAAATGATTTGTATTTATAGAGAATTGCCTGTTGGCGACAGATAACAAATGTAACCATTACATTTCCTTCCCGTAGAGTAGATGGTTTGTATACACGTATAGAATTCAAAACCAATCTACAGGAAGTAAGGAAAGGTATCTATAGGAAGTTATTACTCTACGATATAGGCGTAGATTAGGTTATGAAACGACATAGGTGTTTAAGTGGCTGTGTATATTAGCGTCCGGTTGCTTGTGAGTAAAATGTGTGAGTAGTTGCAGAAGTAGTACCATTACTACTACTACTACTACTACTACTACTACTACTACTACTACTACTACTACTACTACTACTACTACAACTACTACTACTACTACTACTACTACTACTACTACTACTACTACTACTACTACTACTACTACTACTACTACTACTACTACTACTACTACTACTGCTACTACTACTACCATTACTACTACTACTGCTGCTGCTGCTACTACTACTACTACTACTACTACTTCTACTACTACTACGTCTACTACTACTACTACTACTACTACTACTACTTCTACTACTACAACTACTACTGCTACTACTACTACTACCATTACTACTACTACTGCTGCTGCTGCTACTACTACTACTTCTACTACTACTACTTCTACTACTACTACGTCTACTACTACTTCTACTACTACTACGTCTACTACTACTACTACTACTACTACTACTACTACTACTACTACTACTACTACTACTACTACTACTGCTGCTGCTGCTGCTGCTACCACTGCTGCTACTACTGCTACTACTACTACTACTACTACTACTACTACTACTACTACTACTACTACTTCTACTACTACTACTACTACTACTACTACTACTACTACTACTACTACTACTACTACTACTACTACTACTAATAGGTGTAGAGGAGCTAGTAGTTGTTGCTGATGCTGTAAATTTTCTAGTTGTAGGCCTAGTATTGTAGCACAGCAGCTCTGACAGCAATTTTGAAACAGCAGTATCAATCATTGTTCACTATAGGGATAGGAAATATTAGAGTTTTTAACACCATGGTATAGCTCTATGACAAACACACAGATACACATATACACCCAGTTCGTCCCCGCACAACAGACAGTACAACTACAGCTCGCTGCGCATCGCGTTTTGCGCATGCCCAAATTTGGGAGTGAGGTATTCGGCCAACAGTAACTATCAATCATAAAGTATTGCACTGGCGGTAGCACAAGCCGCAAAATCTGTGTGTCTCACACTGCTGTATGAATATAAACATGACATAGAGTGTATTTGTGTATGGTCTGTAATTTCATTGATAAAACCAGCCCATATGTTTATCTCGTGAAAACAGTTTTTCCCAGCTGTAAATATAATCAGTCCTTGCACTCCAGTTCGTTTTACCCAAAGGGAAATAGCGTGAGTGGGGGGAGTCCTCATTATACGACGAAATTATTGTAGAATCAGGTTAACTATTCTGCTGTGAACATTTCGCGGTAAAACGTGTCCATGGGTGTGCGCAAAATGGGGGGGTGTGAGGGTCGTACGACCCCTATTTCCCCCCCCCCCCCAAAAAAAAAAATTCAAAAGGTCGGCACATTTTTTCCCGAAAGAGCATTTTTTTCATGTGCTTTTTTCATATCTGTTATTTCGTTGCAAAAAGGTCCCCACAAAAATCATGATCACAACCCAACCAGAATTGTCATTTTTACTACATCTGGCTGATTTTATTGTAAAAAAAAGTCCAAAAATGATCACGACCCCCCCCCCGCCCCCGAAAAAAAAATCCTGGATATACTCCTGGTTGCTAGTCATTTTTCCGGGAATTTTTCAACAATAGTCAGTATTCTCTATGACAGACGAATTTGTTGTGCATGGTTATGCCTATAATTATTAAGTACATGTACTGGCATATTCGTGTCTGTTTCTCCTAACTAGTAAACAAATTCAAGACAAATCCTTCCAACAAAGAGATACACTCCAGTTAATGTATACATTGGTAAGTGTTTGAAATCATTGGGTTCTCGGGATATTTTTGTGTGCTCACAATAATGTCATTACCATTTAAAGGTATATCGTTTCACAGTGTTCCAATTTTGCAAAATCTACCCCTTCATGATACTAGTCTAAAAATGGCGTCCTAGAAATGCAATTCAAAAGCATTATTTTAATAGTGTTCTTAAAGAGGGAAAGCAAATGAGCGACCATCCACTTTTCCCCCATAGACTGTTGTGTTGCAGAATTTTCGTCACCTGACAATAATTCATGTGCCGATTTTCATCTTTATATTTTTAAAAGTGACAGCATAACTGTCTGAAGTTTTTTTGGTATGGTGTTCGTTTGTCTTTTCAAACACTATCATGTAGGTCAGATATCAAAGATAGACATTCATTTTTAAATCGGGCTTTCACGGTGTTAAATAGTATTTTTAAGGTTATGCGTGTTCAACTTAATGCATACATATACACACAGCAGAAACTTTAACACATAGGGTATTGTCAAAAATAGATACTAGGTCTAGGTGTGGTGTTAATTTTAACGCTCTTGGTGTAAAAGATAATTCCCTTGGTGTATTATAATGTGTTTAAGTAAAGCTCAGGGTATTTAGAGTAAAAACCACATCGGGGATCTATAGTCTGTTGGGCAACACTAAGGGTGTATACTATCATGACACAGGGCCCAGTTTCGCAGTGTACGGCGGTGCTAGGCCATAGCCCACAGACACAAACGCCGTTTTCTTTTGTACAATCTGGGGGTGTTTCATAAAGCTGTTCGTAAGTTACGAACAACATTACGAACGACTGGTGATACTTTCTTGGGTGCTATTTTCTCATGCATTTACATGTAGCAATTAATTCAACATTGGCAATACTATCAAGGTAATGCTTGTTTCTGCTCAAGAAAACAATTCAAGACAAATCCTTCCGGTCTGAATATACAATCTGGCTCTCGAACCTCTTTCAATTCATTTGGTTCTTGAGACATTTTTTGACTGCTCCCAATCATGTCACTACCCAGGTATAATTTCGGTCAATCAGATACGTTTTTCATCACTCTTTCACAAAGTATATTATTATAATGCCAGATATCAGAAAACAGCATCAAAGGTAATGAAATTGTTTATAAGGAGTGTAATGTTTCTTTTTTTGTTTTTTGTGGTTTTTTTTGGGGGTGGGAGGCAGATATCAGTATCGGTACATTTCCTATGGCCATAAAGTCGACCCCCCCCCCAGGGGCGACGCCACAGGGGTGGGAGGGGGCGGTTGACCCCTTAAAATTGTCAAAAATCGGAAAATCATGGGGTTTTCACGAAATTTTGGCTTTTTGGACATTTTTCGCCCCCGCCCCCCCCCCCCATTGGTTTTCGTCCTCCCTACGACTTTACCCTGATTCCGACCCTGCCCCTTCTAACTTTTCGATTTTACCCAATATCAAAAAGGTGTTCAAAAACACAATCTCTGATAAGTTCTGAATATGAGGCCTTAGAAAAATGTGATTCAAATCGATCCTTTAGCGTTTTCAAAGAGTGAAAACCTAGTTTGGGCATCCATTTTCCTCGTAGACTGCTATGTTACAGTAAAGTTTACACTCTACACAGCAGTCTATATGAGGATGGGAGAGTTTAGGAGAATAAAGCAGTTTTTGATTGACTGACGTGCATGTTACATTTTCAGTTACTGAAGGTTGTAGACAAAATTAAGGATTCCTGGCCATGGATCCAAAACAAAAAATAATCCAGTCAGTGATGACTTTAACCAATAAAAAGTTGGATCACACGCAAACAACTAGCCTCTCTTGAATTTGTGGTAACCCACCCCACCCCAACACCTCCCCCTACCAAGGGTCAAAGGTGACGAAGCCTCATACATATCTGATTTAGGCTCGTTACCAAGATAACTCAAGAAAGGCTTATCGGATTTCAATCTAAAAAGACCAAGATAATTTCGGCTGTCCTTGGCTTTCTTTCTTTGTCCGATCATAAATTTGGCACACATACAAGGCAACACAAACTCTACAAAATGATATTATTAGAATTTTCCAAGGTCATCACACGGGGACGCTATTCACTATAATATAATGAAATACATAGAAAAGGGGAATTGTGTTGGATATTTCTCACTTTTCGTCTTTAATGCCCCACGAATACATTCAAAAGTGAGTTAATTGTCAATAATTATACAAGATCACTTATAGATAGGAAATATATATTTTGACAAAACTTTGACTATTTGAGGTTCATATTTTCATAAAAGAGACTACATGCAGTGATAATATAATGCATATTATCCATGTATTACTATATACAGTGTTGGTTGTACCAAAGAGTTTAACATGGATAAAGGCAACACCTTTTTGTTGGAATTACACTTTGTTTTGTCAATTCTTGTATTAGATAATAATTAAAAATTGGAGATAAAGAAAACCAATAAGTCTTCAACATTTTTTATTGTCTGTATTGGTTTGGCGCCACTTTCTTTTCAAAACTAAAGATTAACAAGAGAAACTGATTTAATATTTTTTTTTAATTGATGAAACATAAGTTTCATGTCATACATGAGCCAAAAGATATGAAAAACAAATGACAGTATAGGCCTACTTATTAATTATATGTAGTGAAAACAATTATGACGCACATGACCTTCAAAATGTGGTTGCTACGGCATCATGACTCCATGAGTAACCGTTAACTTGAAATCAAAATGTTTGCCATAAAATTTTAGGAAAAGTCACCAAATTTGATTAAATTTCGTCAAAATTGTGAAAATGGTGAAGAAACATGTGCTCCCTTGGTCTTTTTAGGGTCAGATAAACTAAGCAGTATGAGGCAACAATGAACTGATTAGATTTCGGAGTTGAAGGGTCAAAGGTCAAAGGTAACTGGGCCTCAATCCTATAAGTCTACATTTCGGAGTTAAAAGATAAAAGGTCACAAGGACTTATATAATGTCTGATTTTGTATCGTTACCATGGTAACATAAGAATTACTTAAGAATTTCTGATCAGATCGAGTACATGCCTGCATGGAGGTTTTCAATCCAAATTGGTGCATGTGGAGGACTGTGCATAGTTGAACTACTGTAGAGTTTATTCTGACTCTTAAAATGTCATTAACCTTATCCTCCTGTGCAACAGGCACATTCAAGGGTCATTACAGGGTCCGTCATAACCACCATCTTTTATCACAATATTACGACCTTAGAATATAACCCCTACATGACCTTTGACCGCACCCCCTCCTGCGCACTTTAGGCAAGACTCATTTAATCAAAATTGATAGTGGAGTCTGGACTGTAAAAAAAAGTTATAAAATTAAACCAGTATGTTTATTTCTTTGCCTTTACTAACTTACAAAGATAACGTGGTTTCTATATACCTGAACATAATTATAAAAAATAAAAAATAAATAATTGAATTCGACTTAGACATTATTTTGGTGGAACCATATTGTTTTCTGGAATGCACGTCCGATATTTTATTGTTGTTGCTGATGCTGTAATTGTTATTTTATATTTTTCACCATACAATTGTGTTGTTACGTACGGTAACATAAAAAGGACAATGTTTTTGATAAACTGCACGAGTTAATACATGCCGTCCCGAAAAAGAACGTTTTATTGAGTGTACGATACCTAAAAACTCGAGCATTATAATGATATCTTAAAATTTGCGGGAAAATTCGCCACTGCATGAACTTGATCGAGAATATGGTAGCAGTTCAATCTCGATACCGAGATGTATAGGGCCTAGACACCATCAGCACCTTTGCAAATATACTCAAATTGATTATTTTGTGAATCAAAATAATAAACAATTGGAATGGCTAAAATAACGATGAATGAATAACTTACCGAGACGAAGAAAGTGAAAAATAAGGCTACAAGAGAGGGATCCAGCGAGGAAACAGAACCTCTGCGCGTATCAGATCCCCGAGATGTTAAACAAAGAGGCACGGAAAATAATGTAAGTTGTACATCTCGGAGGAACGGAGCTTGTAGCGCGATACATACCAAGCATAGCAGACATTCCATTGTCGCGATACGAGTTGCAATCATGGCACAGCAGACTACGAGCATATCGGGCTGTCGGAGATGGTTTCGGTTATTAACCCGACGACGAATATGCAACCGTCTGTCTATACGACAGGGATGTCGATCCTGGAGGATGGCAGGTTGCCCCCCCCCCCCATATGAGTACGAACATAATAGGCCCTACGTTTTGCCCCCAATAATTTTCACAACTTGAAAATTCATAAAACGAAATGGATGAATATTATTTAAAGCAGTGCAAGGCTCTACAAAATATAGTACTTATCACAATTTACAATTTTTCTGCGCGGTTTTTTTTTTTTTACTTTTGCTACCCCCCCCCCCCCCCCGCCCACCAATCCGAAACATGGATCGACGCCCCAGCTACACAACATTAGAAACACGGATAAAATCTTACGGCGCGGGTAGTGGGTATGAAGTACGGAAATGCAAATTTTGGAGGGCAAATTCGTTTCCCCCCCCCCCCCTCCTCCCCCACCAATAATTTTGACAACTTGAAAAATTCATGCAAAGTTATGGAAGAATATTATTAAAAGATGTGCAAGGTACTACAAACCATTAAACTAAATAAAAATACTGCTAATCACTATGATCACACACAATTTACAATGTTGACTCTATGCCTTTGCAGTGTTGACATTTTTCTTTCTTTTGCCCCCCCCCCATCCGAAACATGGATCGACGCCCCTGTCATACGACATTAGAAACAGAGAAATTCTTTCGGCGCGGGTAAAAATGTAAAAGCAATGCGGGCTTAATCAAACATGCAAATGTGGAGCTTGAACATGTACATAATATTTGAGGCTGAAATGATTTACTTTATTTTTATTTTTATCTATTTCCTCTCGGGGGGGGGTGTTCATTTGAGTTTGCACGAATCGTATAAATTACAACTGTGATTATTACCTAACGAATTTCAGACTCAATCCAAAGCAGAAAATTCAGAGAAACATTATAACTGAATGTTTGAGAAATATCAAGCAAATATATTTTGTCAGGTTATTATCTATTATTACTATGATCATTACAAATTGGCAACACCTCATTTTTTCTATAGAAACATCCCTCCATTCGTTGTGTACATTGTTTCAGTTTGTTCACTTTTTATTTATTTATTTATTTATTTATTTATTTATTTATTTATATATTTATTTATTTATTTATATGTTCATTTATTTATTTATTTATTCATTTATTTATTTATTTATTTCTGTATTTATTTAATATTTATTTGTTTATTTGTTTGTTTATCTATCTATTTATTCATTCGTTCATTCATTAATATATTTATTCATTTTTTATCGTAAATCATTTGGAAATGTAATATCCGCGCAATCAAAATTACAACTGTATCATTCAAAACTTATGCTTTAGCCAAAGCCCCCTTCTCCCCCTCCCCCCCCCCCCCCGGTGAACTGCACTTGCAATCAAGCCATCAAGCGATTAGGTCTATACCTATCAAGCAATCAAAATATGTAAACAAACAAGCATTCAATCATTCAAATCGAACAATCAAACAAATCGATCACATGACAATTGACAAATCAACTAATAGTAGACGAGCAACACTGCAAAGGCTTGGAGCAGAAATTTCATATGACGAGTTGAGGGGGGGGGCAAAAAAACACCCAAGGCAAAATAATAATAGGCCTACCCTCGCGCGGGAGAATATGCCATAAGGACACATTAACACAACAAAAGAAGTAACTACCCCCTTTTTCAAATGGTTTTGAGCAAAATTATTTGGCAAGGGTGTTCCTGCACTCATTGACTAACTTCTGTGTGAAAATGTGATTGATCCGGCAAGTCATGCATGAGTTAGCTCAAACTATAGGCAAAAATGTCACTTTTCAAAAGTCACAAGGGTCATTTGGGGGATTTGTGATGCAGAATTTTGACATATTCTGTTTCTGTTGAATGATTAAGGCTGTTTATGTTAATCATCTATCGTTTCACCCCCTTACACCTCCCCTGGCACTTTTTGCATATTTATGAGATCAATTTGAAAATGTCCATCCTTCATCAATCTTTAAATTATAAAATCCATTAAGTTTACTGAAAAAATTGAAATCCGATATTTTTCAGCAAAATGTATCTTTACATGTTGTACGAACATTAAAGTGATAGGCTAACATTGTGGAGCTTCAATTTAAAACATTGTCAAACTTTGATATCTGAGCAATACAAAAATACAAAAGTTTGGAAAGTTACACTGCCAATAGCAAGTTATGCATGAATAAACAATTAAAACTGTGAGTTTTAATAGCCTAGGTGTACACACAGTAAGTCTATGGGAGGAAATGGGCAAGTGAGTCTGGTCAACTTACGATTTTCACTTTTTTAAAGCACTAAATAATCATTTTGAAATACAATTTTTCAGGGCTTCATTTTTAGACCTCATCAAAGACACTGATAGTATGGGGAATCATGTGGCTCAGATTTTTTTAACTGTGGTAAATGTTAGCCAATACTTTTAAGAGCTTGTAACCACATCATGGTTAAGTGAGCACACTTTATATATAAAGTTTAAAAATGTCATTATTTACCATTATTTTTAGCATAAGAGATTATTACTCCTATGAGTTTTGAAAGTGACGTATTTGTGTTTAATGCAAGCTCACTCGTTGTCTTCTCTTGTTTTGTGTTTCTGTTATATTTTTTCGTCATAGTAATTGCGAAAAAACCCTTTATTTTTGTGCATAATATTTGCTTATGGGACCCATGTAATAAGCGTGCTTTTAATTTAGGTTCCACCACTTTTGTTTATATATTTTGTACCTTATTGTTTCGCTGTTCTTAGTAATGAATTTATGTAATTATACATACACTCAGCATTTCTTATAGAAATATTTAAATGTATATCAACAATTGTGATTGTGATGAAATATTTTTGCTCATTTGTAACACTCGTATGTAATTGTAGAAATGAAAATAATTGCATTATTGTTTCAATACATTAGAATTGTATGATGTATGTATACATTTATATCTTATGTGTTTTCGTTTATATAATTTATATGATAAAAGTGGAAAAAATAAACTCAAACTCATACATGGCTTGACGGATCACTCACATTTTCACATTTTAGTCAATGAGTGTAGAAATACTTCTGCCAAATTATTTTGCTACAGCTCATTTCGTTAAAAAGTTATGATACTAGTAGTTCGAAAAAGGGGGTAGCTACATTTTGGTTGTGTTTATTTTGTTAATAAGTGGAAATTGTGAATTTAAAATCCTCCTCACCCGCATTGTTAAAGATTAATCACCCATTTTCATCACATTTATCCTTTGAATAGGTTTGCCGTTTACAAAATCTATCACAAATGTAAAATAATACATAAAAGATATTAATGGATTTTTAACAATCGAGGGGAAGGGGCGATGCCCCCAGAATAAATCGAGGGGGACACGTACCCTCATCCCCTCTCCCTCCGGGATTCCTCCTCTTCCTCCTCAGCTCCTCCTCTTCCTCCTCCTCGGCTCCTCCTCCTCCTCCTCCTCCTCCTCATCATCATCATTATCATCTTTACCGTTATCATCATCATCATCATCATCATCATCATCATCATCATCATCATCATCATCATCATCATCATGCACCACTAGTCCACTACTACACCACCACCACCCCACGATCATCATCATCGTCGTCGTCGTTGTCGTTGTCGTCGTTATCATCACTCATCATCATATTCACACCATGCCACTGACGGAGTTTCCCATACGATACGAGCAAACATGAACCACTCACATCATTAATTTGGACTGAATCCACATTAGATTTACGTAAACTGACCTAGCCAGCGCCAGCGGCGATTAATTTACGCATCATCACAAAGTTAGATCATGTGATCACAAAAAAGTCAACAACAAACTATTGTAGATCATTTCTCTACGAATGTTCCGCAGGTACGTAAACTTGAATTAGATTATGACTAAATATAAGCAAAGTCGTGTTTACAATGTATGCTGCTACCAGAATATGTATTTATTGATAAAAAAATAAAGAAATGTATTTGCAGAAGTTCGGCGATTTCCACCACACCTGTTCATTTCATATTGCACCGCCACCGGATCAGTTCAGTCCCGCGTATTAAAGATCGCGTAGGTGCGGGCTGTGTAAGTTTTGAATGACGGTGTTCCCCACGAAATTTGGTCCACGATATTCATGTCTAGCCTGATCTGCAACCAGACGTATTACTGAATTCAAATATTCACAACTTTGCGATGCATAAATCCCTTCAATGCTGCATCAGACTCATCGGTCATATTTGTAATTTGCGTGTTTTAATTTACTGACTAATCCACACAGTCGAAGTCTGACACTCGACGTTGCAGTCGAGTTAAATCACGATTGGGAGCGATCTGTAGTGTAGACCAGCGCCTTTACAATCGCTCGTGGTAGCGGATGTTTGGACCGTTGTTTTGCTGCAAGACATGAATTTTGTGGAATGGAAAATTTATCTGTTGTACAAAAGCCTCAATTACATTTCAAAATGTCCTGTTGAAAATTGGAATTGTCTTTATTTGCTGCAAGGTTGACTTACCGATACATCTTTGTCTGTCCGTGAATTCTTGGTGGACAACATTCCGGTGACATTTGCTCGGTTGACAGGCGTGCGTGCCCATGTCATGTGGTAGCTGAAGAATTGGTATCAATGAGATGTGGGTGCGATTTCTGCCGTGCGCTGTGGATGACCGGCGAGGGTGTCCCGCATTGTAAAGGAAGACGGCGAGACGGTCTGGCTATGATTGCCGAGCTATGGGGTACATGTAATACAGCATCTGTTGCTCTATACTACCCCATAGTTCTATGGGTGAGTTAGATCTAAGTCGTGAACGCCACACCTGAAATAAATGCACTGCTACAGTTGTTATGTAAAAACCCACACAAGGGGGTGCTTTCTCTACATAAAAAATACATAGATCTAAGTCTGACCTGTTGCATTTTGTTCTGCATGTCAAAACCTACAAAATGAGATGAGGCGCCCTTATAATATTAAGTAATAAGGAAGTTATAGTAAAAAGAAGGCCTTGCTCAGTGTATTATAACTCACATAGAAGCAGTTCTATTTGTGTGTGCGAATTTCCCCCAGTGAAATGTAGCCTACTGTATTTGGACCCGAGCGGAGCGTACATGTATGGTGAACGAATGTGACAACGCTGTACCTGAACTCATGTGTAGACACATTTGTGAACAGCAACTATCCTAATAGAACTACTATATTAACCACTCAAAATGAAAATGTAATCAATTTTCAAATAGGCCTACCATTCACCATAATTTGGTGATGGTTTCCTTGAATTTTTAGAAAAATGTCTCCAAGTCACCCAAGATTTTTGATCGGTTGATGACAGCCCGCTCAAATGCTAGTTGCTTCAGGTTAGGAAATAACCCAGGGCGACGGGCGACTTAGCCCTTGGCAAAGCCAAAATCGCCCCCTAAAATCCCCAAACCCAACTCTCTGGGGCGACCATTTCCTTCAGAATCGCCTTCAGATTTGCTACAGAAAATTTCACATTATTTTTTTTTATTATGGCATTGAAACAAAAATGAATTAAATGGTTGCTTTTATGGATGAAGCACTGGCTAAAACATTGGCAATCTTTCATTGCATTCTTCAGAATCTGATGTGCAACAAAAAAGTAGCCCCAGTGGTAGAAAAATAGCCCCCAAAAATTCAAAAATAGCCCCAAGGCTCTAATAAAATTCGCCCTTAAAAAATAAAAATTAATTCCTAAACTGAGTTGCTTGTACAAAACCTATGGATGTCTCTCGCTGCAAATTCTCATATAAACTGCTGACATGTACCCAGAAGGTAATCAGAAATCTTAAAAGGTTAAACTTATACAAGTATCTAGGTTCTATGCACACAAAATGCAGTCATGCTCACAAACTCATTCACAATAAGAGCTCATTGTAAATACAATAATGAACTGAAATTTCACAGTTAACCCATTGGAGACTAAGTACGAGTTAACTCATGTTTGAGTCTACGGAAAATGCGTGTTATAGCGAAATCAAATCGTCTCCAACAGATTAATATATAATGTGATGTTGAAAGCAGGTATTAATCCTTAACCCCCATATTTAGCATACGTTGTAGTTGTGCACTTCATCTGCGGTATAACCACAAGCCAAAATACTAAAACTATTTATTTCATATCTATGATTTGTGAATGTGATTATAGAGGATCTAGTGTACTGGTTGATGCTGAAAAATCATTCATCA
>JZLH01S0602589.1:0-12219 GCA_001188425.1 Eucidaris tribuloides | reverse complement strand
GTATTTTTCTCCTAACATGAAAACCACACAATTTTGGTGACCTTCACACAGTGTCTTGCTATTATGAGAGTATGTTTGAAATAAATCCTCAACCCTGTCTTCACAATTTTATAGTGAACACTGTATGCACACCTAAAAAAAAAAAAAATAGTGTTTAATACTCTCAAATTAGAACCATATGTTTCATATTGTCACAAATTCTGTCGAGGAGGTTGCTTGTCTTTTAACTCTTAATGTTACCCCATCCTGAAGCCATAGTGCCACTGTGCTAATCACCACTGTGTCAGCCTCTAATCTCCCCTGTGCCAGATTTGTTTGGAAACTGTACAATAGATATTCCAGGTTGCGTAAAAACATGACAAAGGCACTGCAGTGAAGGCATGGTAACAGTAAAATGGTAAGCCAGTGGATGCACAATAATAATACACCAGTTCAGCAATGTAACGCGTGTGTGTACACATTCATTTGGCAGGTATTGAGTTTAAGCTGGGACACTTTTTTTCACATTATTTTTATTTACACCACAGTCGAGGCACCGTCATTGTCTGGCAACTGAATGTCACCTCTCGCCAGAAAGCGGAGCGACTCGTGGCGTCCACCGCCCACCAACACCGTCAAGTCACCAGTCTCTGTTGGGATGACTCCGGTTTGCGTCTCTTTTCGGCCGACGACAAGGGTCGCATAACGGTCACCAATACAGATAGTAACAAGGTAGGTGATGGTAAAGAAATGTTATAACCCTTAAAGCCCCAGGCTGACAGTGACCACAGTTTTAAAAACATGAGCTACATTATCCTCCATAAGTGTCTTCGACAAGGTCAAAAAATGAAGCCCTGAAAAAATATTAATTTCAAAATGATGATTTTAGTGCTTTAAAAAGTGAAAATTACAGTACCCATTTCCTCCCTGTAGATCTAGGCTATTTTATCCTCCACCAGAGGGAGTATATGGTATACACTGAATTTTTTTGTGGAGGTTTTATTTTCGCGACTTACTGTACGCAAAAATTTTCGCTTCTTGATATTCCTGTACAAAGTGAATGCAAATGCAAAAAATATACCCTCGAGAATTCCTCATCTTGAAGCAAATCACAAAAATATATGGCATATACAGCATAGGAATCAGTGTATGGTTGCGCACGCGGGCGGTCAGGCAAGTTGTTGGCAGTTGTTCCGTTTGCATATCTTGCAGATCGAACTACTTCCTCAGCTTTTGAACAATGCTTATGAGATTTGGCACACACATTGGTTTTGGGGTGAAGATGTGCAAGATGCATTTTTCAGTTGTGTAAAAAACTGCGTTGTCATTATATCGATACATATGGTTGTCTTGAAGGGGTGGGGGTATTAATCACCTTCAGTGATATTTCTAATTTTAATTGTTTTCATACAGGCTTCTGGAATCTTCAAATTCCAGTCGGAGTTGGTCCTGGATGTGGATTCCAGCGTTGTCCAAATGGATTTTGCCGAGGAGAAGCTCCTAGTGTCAACACTCTCCCGATGCTACCTGTGCGACCCAAAAAAGTAGGCTAAATAGTTGTTTTAATCATGTGATCCCTGAATGTATGCCAAGTAATTAACACATGAACCTTTGGTACCCTCAAAAATATGTCATAATTAAACTTTGCAGTTCTGTTTGCACAGCTGGACATTATCAATGGCAAGTGATTTTGGTGTTGGGCAAGTAAAATTAGAAAGTCACCTGACCAGTTAGCGGGTAAAATTTTTGTAGTTGTTGAGTCTGTGTTGTGTATAAATCCCTTTTTTCTTTTCTTCACCTCACCATGACTTAGGTTAAGTTATCCCAGATACCAATGATCGTACCCACTTTTGTTAACAGTTTAAAGCTCAGTGACATGATTGGGAGAAATAAAAATGCCTTTATAACCAAACTGGTTGAACGATATACCAAATGTACACCAGCTAGATGGATCTCCTGGTCTGGAAGGATTTGTCTGAGTTTGTTTACTGAAGGAGAATCAGCATAACAGCCAGCAGTTTTAATTTTATCGGGCACGATAGATTAATCCCCATAGAAGGCTACACTACAAATTTGTCTGCTACAAGGCATACTGATGGACACAGTATTTTAAAATGAGTCAACTGTTTACTACAAAATTTTCACAGTAGAATCCCTGCATCGTTCATTTGATTCTAGAATAGATTTTACCCCAAGTTGAGGACTACCTCCAATCATGTACTTTACCTTTAATTGTCAAGGCTACCTTATCCGAGAAAAACAATGACAAACAATGTAAGGGGAAATCCCCAACTATTTTGTATACAGTATACCATGTTTTGTATACTATTGAACATAATCATACACAGACACGGTATCAGCAACGGATCTGTAGAGCTCTTATGCTTCGCTATTCATTAAACACATTTTAAAAAGTGTTAAGACTTGGGCAGGTAAATTTCCTTTTGGGTCTGTAATTATTCAAAGTAACCTGCCTGACAGGGCCAAAATAACTATCTAGTATACATGCACATTATGTAGTAGAAGTAATAGCAGCAGCAGCTGTATTGTTTGTTTTATTATTGGACTTGTGTTTCCCATTTTTCTGTAGGCACCTATCATTCCAGATTGGCTCAAAGTTGAGGTAAGTTGTCCAAATTGTTTTTGTATTAACCTGTTGGAGACTATTTACAAGTTAATCGTGTTGAGGTCTATGGAAATTGTGTGTAATAGTGAAATCATATTGTCTCCAACGGGTTAATGCCTTTGTATGTCTGTAACTAACCAAATACTGTATAGATTGTAATCCAATCTATGTAAACTTTTTCTGGAATAGATTTGTCACTATGAGTTTGTTAAAGGAGAATTTTCCCCTCAGAAAATGTGAATTCAGTGAATGCAGTATAGTTGGAGGAACTCACAAGTGATAATTTGAACAAGTTTTGGTAATTCATTGAAGAGTTACGATTTTTCAAAGTTTGATTAAATCCCCAAATGTAAACCATCTTTTGTCAATTTTGCTAAAGCTGTGATGTCACACTAAAACACTCTCATTGAAACTTTATACAAATTTCAAAAAGTTGTATTTTTCATCAAAAATTCAACCCTGTTGTCTGTTGTACTTGTTACTCATGTATGGTAGGAGTGAAATTCTAGTCTTGTTAAAGGGCTATATTTCTGTGTGAGAAAAGTGAAATTTTATGAAATTTTTGTATGGTACGGTTCGGTACAATTCAACGTTTGATTTTATTTCAAATCTTCACGATATATTGTGAAAGACCATCTGGCATGTGTGTCAATTTCATCTGCAGCATGTTGTCAATGCCAACACTCCCGCATTTTGAAGAGTCTCAAAATCGGACGGAAAATTCGTAAAATTAGCGCTACGAAATAAAAATTTCTGCGTTGATTGTTCAAAGGAACCTTATTTCTTCGATTTGAGAAGGTTTTTTGCGTAATGTTGGAGAAAGATCCAACCAAAATCCTACGTCGGCTTCGTCGTCGAAGCGAGCCGCGAAAACAGTCGTGCGCTCAGCCCATCGGCAAAGGGAAGCCCCGGGCGAAGGCGCGGCTGCAAGCAGGCGCCCGCTGGAGACTGGCCAAAAAGGACGCAGCGGGAGAAGAAACCGTCCCCAAAAACGACCATAGTAGCGCAGCATGCTGAAAGTCGGGCGATTAACATCAACCGATTTACGCGGAGGCTGGATCGAGCTTGAAAAGCTACTTCAAATGTTATGTTGAGGCCGCCAAAAAGGGCGATAAGTCGCGTAGTTCTATGTACCGCCATTCGGATTCATGTACCACGACAGGGGGCGACGGCGCGACCTGGCCACAGTACAGTGAATTATCATATCCGTTGCGATTGATATTGATCCGATTATGAACTGGATCGGGTGAGCAAGATCTGGGTCAAGTCTCGGTCAGGATCAAGATCCAGCTCCACAGGAGCAAGTACTTCTATAGCTGCCAAATTCCGCTATCCCAAGTGGCATTGAGAAAGCCAAGTTAGATGCCACTTGCCAGCAATATGAGATACCTACTAGCACCCTCTTATGAGAAAAACATCAGTGATGCGGGGGACAAATACGTATGCCCTGACAACTGTTTCAACTCTTGATGTGCCCAGGGAATAACACCATCTGGTGAAAATTTTGAAGGGGAACACCCAGAACGAAAGACTCAACTTCAACGGGTCCAAAGGGGCCTAGTGAGAGGACTGACTGCCTTGTTGCAGATCAGTGCGGATGGCGTGAGCTGATGAAACGCAACAAGAGATTTAGCACTCTTGAGCAATCCCATTGTCGAACTGAGTTGTTTGCGTAAGGACTGCATTCGACTGAAATTAACCAAGTGTCGACACCTCTGCAAGGCACTAATGTTTGACGCCATCAAAACAGCTATTGGCCGATGACTTAAGCAACGAGTCCAAAGATATGCAGGAGAACAGAACGGCAGCAGTTGGGTAGTAAAACAGTACAGGCAGCCTACCGTGATGGAGGAATTTCGCGCCTACCAGGATGCCAGCTGCCAGCAAAGCCTGGCTACCACGATGCCGGATGGCAGACGAGAAGACGTCACACGGCCTACCGTTACACATAACCGCACAGCGCCCTTTTTTAGGCCAGGTTGTAAACCGCAATCCGTGAAGGGGAAGCCTCACACTCAATCATCGCCACGAGCTCAGACAGAAAGGGCAACACAAGCAGGGCAGAGATCAGAGCCGCTATAGAACGAATTCGTCGGGCTCAACACACACCAATTGCTCTAAAGGGTGGTGGTAATGCTCATTTAAATTCAGACTATGGCTTGGAGGTCACTTGACGGCAATGTAAAGCAAATGGAAGCAATTAACCTCGGAATCATACAATTCTCAATGCTATAGATGGTTAAAATTGAGTTTACGGAAGATGCTTTCCTCCTGTCATTAATACCCCTGACCCTACAAACGAAAAGTTGAAAGAAATGGCAGCTCATTGATATGAGATTCAGAGCCTGATACAAAAAAGGGTGTTGAAGAAGAAACTGTGCATGAGAAGCACGCGTTTATTCTGATATTTACGAGACCAAAGAGAATCTGGCGGACTGCGAGCTCTTTCGACTTATCAAACTTAATGAGGAATGTTGAAATATCATCATTTTAAAATGATAATTTTCAAGTCTGCCCGTGCATTTATCAGCCCATTTTGCTTCATGGCCTCAATTGACATTACCGAGCGCTTATTATCCGTACCTATCCACATGAGTTTATCGAAAGTACTTGAAAGTTGCATATGATAAGATAAACTCTTCCAATACGGTTTTGCCCCAATGGCCTCTCCTCGGCTCCTCGCCTATTCACAATATTTAAACCAGGGCAAATTTGCCACTCTATCGATCAAAGGAATCAAAAGTAATTTCAATTCATGACGACACACTGGTGGTGATCACACAAAAAGTGAAAACTGAGAGGAGTAACAGAAACCAAAACTCTGTTGCAAGAGTTGGATTCCCAATCACCCGACAAATCAGTTTTGGACCCACTCGGTTATCCAATTTCTGGGTGGTTTACCAATCAATTCTGAGGAAAATGTTGGTTAGCTGCCCCAAGACAAACACATCATTGTTAATTGCATGTCTTAAGCCTGATACATACTGAAAAACCAAAATTAGACGGGGCACAGTCATTGGGAAGATAATTGCAGCTATTCCCAGCGCACCAGTATGAGCCATGCATAAGAGTAGTAGAAAGGGAAACAATTTTGGCCTTAAAAAGGAATAAGTCATTATGGGACCGCTTGCATGGTTTTGTCTCGGAGGCATAGATGAATTGCAGTGGCTGGTGTTCATAACATAAGCGACACAGCTCTCGATCATTGATTCAGTTCAAAACCTAGCATCGTACTTCCAACCGATGCCAGACACGCGGGCTGAGGGTGCAACAGCCTGCACTTCATTGTGGCGGGAAGTGGAATGATGAAGAGGTTCACTAAAGGCAATATGTTTGGAAATATCTGGAACTCTCAGCTGCATTCCATGCCTCTAATCATATTGCAAAATATAAACGAACTAATATCCAATTGACAAATGTGGATAATTTCACTGCAGTTGTCTCTGTGAACCTCTAGGCGGATCACAATCGTTAAACTTTAATTCTCTTGCAAAAGAAATGTCGGAATGGTGTGAAGAAGATATATTTCATCTCAGCGGTGCATTTGCCAAGGAAAGTTCAAGAAACGTCACTGCTGACAATGAATCACGACATTTCAACGACGAACAGAATGAAAATTGAATGAAAATGTATCAGTGTGATAACACAAAGAATTTGGTACGCGACGTTAGATCTGTTTGACGTCTCGCCTTAATTGCAGCTGCCAAATTTGATGTGTCTGCGAAACCAGATCCAGAGCAGTTGCAGTTTGATGATTTCTTTAGATTGGCGAAATTGATTTTACGCATTCCAAACCTTCTGTTTATTGGCAAATTGCGCCAAAATATTTCAGGATAAAGCATCTGGATCCTGGTTGTGCTAATTGGCCCACTCAGGTTTCATGGTTCCCCCTACTCTCAGATATTCTGGTGGGGAACATTAATTATTCGTAGTGATACAAATTACTACTCAACCGTTTCACACACTCACCCCTTTTATCTCGTACTGATTATTTATCTGCGACGTTTCAGGGACATTTGAACAGAGAGGATGTCCATGGGAAGTAGATGTCTCTCGGCAGCTTGGCGTGACGGAACTAAGAAACAATATGCATCATATGTGAAACGTGGAAGGAATTTGTCAAAGAAGGAACATCTAAACTACATGGTCCCAGATGTGGATAACGTTTATCGAGTTTTATCTTTTTGTCTTTCACGACAAAAACCTGTCGTATACAGCCATAATACGGCACGGTGTGCCTTGTCATCAATTTTGTCGTATCGGAAACGATCATCCCACAATTGGTTCGCACCCCTAGTCTCAAAGTTTATTTTGAGAGGGGTATTTAATTTAAAACCTCCGCACCCAGATATGCACAGGTCTGGGATGTTACTGTTTGTGCTGATTATTCTGAGAAATTATCTCCAGCAAAATCACTGTCATTGAAACAACTAACGACACAAAGTTAGTTGTGTTACATTAGCTTTAATTTCAGCAGCGAGCCTCAGTCGTTGCATAAAACTTCGGCTTGCGACAAGTGTGCAAGAACAAGGAAATTTGTTTTCTTCATAGAATAACCTATTTAAGCAAAGGCAGCGCCAGGAAAAATAGGTTTGTAAACTTGGAGTGTTACCAGGATAGTCCTCCTGACGGAGATTGTTATTGTTAGTTCTGAACGTTATATTGAAATGACTCAGCTTTAAGAAGCAGAAAAGGCTCTCTTGTAAGCTATAGCAACCGCAATAGGTGAACCACGCAATACTATATTTCAAGGTGGATCAAATAATACCTCCACGCTGCAGGTGTGGACACTGTGTATTCAAGCCTCACTCTCAAGGGCCAGCTGCGTCTTCAGCAGCTTCAGAATGAGTGCCGGTATGGACAGATCCTCCAATTGTTGCGGGTGGTCAAGTTGATACTTTGGACAATTTAATAAGCCTCTTCATAAGACTGGACACGTTCGCGACTTCATCCTGGATGCCTGTTTAAAAGCAGGATTAGAACATGGTAAGTATTCTTTATTATGTTGGGAAATCTACCTTTTATTTTGGTGTGTTATGAACCACAGCTCTTTCGAACTTTCACATAATCGTGAACGATTTTTGAAATAAAATAGGAAGATTAAGGAAAATTACCGTTTTGGTTTGATCGCTTTTTATGAAAATAGCGTTGAGGATGATGTGCCTCTCTCCATCCAATAATTGGGTAGTCTGAACTTCACTTCTGTAGTACGGTAGTTTTCATCAAATATTCCTTTATCGTATCTTACTGTTGGTTTCATGCCAGCTACGAAAAATTTGACACAATGCGCAGATGGTCTTCCTATCCCTCACTGCTTATTATTTCATAAATAGCATCAAACTTTCAAACGGTAAAGTTTTGCGTTATTTCCTATCTTAGTTGTGACTGTGGACATCACAACTAGTTGAATGTCAAAAGAGATGCCTGCATTGGGATGCAATCGAAGCTAGATAAAATCATATCAAAAACCTGTCAACTCTCCTCGATTTAGGTGGAGACTCCGTTTTTAGCCATGTTTCCGCATTTTCGCTCCAGGTTATTTGATTCACCCCCAGTCTCCTGTTATTTACCAAACATTTACACAGTAAAGCCACAAGTGAAAAAAAAAAATTATGTGTGTTAGTCATTATAACACCAGCTTTGACACAGACTACAATAAGTATTGTTTCCTTGATGGTCAACCACATGCCAGCTTGATTTCAAGCTTTGGTGTTCGAAACTGGTGTTTTACACCTGCATTTTGCAACACCAAATTGATGTCCCAGTGATTTTTGTGATCTCTTTTTACGGGATGGTGTCTATGGGGCCTGTTTTCTGAAGAGATCTACAGCGGACAAAACCGTCCTCTTGGTGTGCCAGGCCTGGCAGCCCGTGTGCGGAGGTAAGACCAGCTGCAGCCACTCTACTTTTCTACTTTTCCCACTTTTTACTCTCCTGCTACTTATCCTACTTTTTTTCCAAAAAACTCCTACTTTTCCTATTTTTTTTGTATGAAAACACCCGCGAAATAAAAGAATGTATTGATTCATATAAATGCTTGTTGGGGGGGCGCACCGCACACCACCGCTCCTGTCAACCACCACAACTTTTGGCTTTTTATCTTTATTTTTTTTATTTTTTTTTTATTGATTTTTTCCCCTAAATTTCTATCTGGAGAACGCACTTCTGCGGACGAAAACTACTCCCCCCCCCAAAAAAAAAAAAAGTCAAACCCCGTGGCATTTTCCTATGTTCTCCTACTTTTAGCTCTTAATATCCTGCTTTTCTCCTACTTTTTACCTAAATTTAGGCGCCTATTTTCTCCTATTTTTCACGTGGGTCCACTTTGAAAGCCTGTACGTCTCTAGTTGGAAGAGAAGTGCAGATTGGAGAAATCCTATAATTTAGGTCACAATCTTACAAAGAATCAAGTAAATTGTTATAGGTTTTCTGCTGTCATTATCACAACTCTTGTGGTATTCAAATTTGTGTGCTTTCTATAGATCAATTTTATTTAAGGCTAGAGATCTATGCACTATTGGTAAATTAATGCTTTTCTACTCATATAAAAAAAATCAGACAAATCTTCCAGCCTGATTACATACAAAAGTAGTGTGGCCCTATATATTGGTATATGTTTCATTCATTTGCTTCTTGCAGTTGCTACTTTATTTCTTACATTTGTAATTGCCTTAATACGTATATAACACTGGTGGAAGACTGTTTTAAGAATTTGTCAAACTTTGCTATCTGACATATCTGACAATGTTTGAATGGACAATAGCCTGACACAAAAGTTCGCGACAATATGCTGTCACTAGTAAATATGTGCAATAAATTGGCCATTAATAATTCTCAGCTGTCTATGGGGAAAACTGAATGGTCTCTTCAATGATTTTACTTTTTCAAGCACTTAATGATCCGTTTTAAAGCTGCAATTTTTTCAGGCTTTATTTCAGACCGTATCAGAGACTGGTAGCAGGGATCAAGTAGGTCAGATTTTTAAACTTGGAAACATTCTGTATACAATGCTTTAACCTAGTTCCGTGAGTTTTCTTTGCAGCCACTTTTGTTACCTGGAACATTTGCTTAGTTGACAATAACTCATGACGATTGTTTACACACCTTGCCCTAATCCGTACCCATCCCCTGACCCTAACGATTATTGAACTGAAAACCCAATGGGCAACCATAACCTACTCTGTCCTTCTGAGTTATTGCCATTGAAGCAAATGAAGAGTAGTAGAATAAGACGTACTTAAATCACATTTTTGACGAAATTGAGTAGTGATTGTTTTGAAGTCATTACATGCTGGGAAATTTTTTGGACCGAATTTGTGTCAATTGCCTTCCTTAGTAGGGTCATGGGAGGGGTTAGCTGGGGTCGAATTTTAACTTGGATCTAATTTCGTTCAAATGTATCTCAAATTACTCAACTAGGTTACAAGGATAAAGAATAATATATTAATCTATCACATATTTTGTGCTTTGTTGATGAGATATGGGGGTCACTCAGTCAAAGGTCAAATGAGGTCAATTTCAAACAACGTCCAAGAATTTGACAAATTGCATATCGGATTTCCGTCTTATGGAGGACATTCCAAAAATATAGAACATCAAGGTTGTTTTACATCATGTATTCGAGAAATGCAATTTGTTTTCCTGAGACTATTGTTTTAGAAATGAAGTACTTAAGTCACAATATTGATTTATTGGTTATTGGAAATTGGACAAGTGTGACAATGTTTGTTTTTGTCCTATATTCATCTTTTATTGTGTCAATTGACTTCACAACTTTGGGATGTACAACTCAACATCTTGTAGACAATTGAGCCTTTGTTCTCAAAAGTAGTATTATTTGGACTTCGGTACTTCTGTATTTAATGCTTTCTCACTGGATTTTCTGGCAGAAATCAGAGAATTAGGAAGAGGTTAATTCCATGGAGGATACCCGCTATTGCTATTATGGATAGTATAAAACGCAACAGATACATACAACCGTGTGATAGACTTATATATGACTGCAATTCAGATGAGTATGGCTGCGCGGGTTGCAGATCATGCAATTGAGGCGACCAGAATTAATGAGACTTTAGTCAAGTATGCTATAAATACTACAATGAAATCTGATTTGATTTCAGCTTTAACTTCAAAGGTCAGTGGGCCGTGTGGCGTGTGTGATTTTATGACTTGTTACACATAACAAACTGCTGATAAGATTTCAAACGTTGGAGACTAAAACTTACTTCTTTATTTTTGTCGTTCACAAATTTAGCATACACATTGGTTTGGGTTGAAGATGTGCAAGACACATTTGGAATGTTTTGGAGACTTGTGTTGCCATGGTACAACACTAGGAACCGTCCTGATGGGTGCGGATCGATACCTTGATGATATTTCTACTAGTTGTATGCTTTTCTTTTTTGATGCGGCTAATACTATGTGTCAGAGTCCTAAGTACACATCTAGTTCAAACATTTTCTAGCCATTCCGTCACTTCTGTTGGTAGCAGTGCAGGCGCGTAATGTTATTGTGCTCTTCCTGTTATGATTTCTGTTTTCTGCTATCTGAAATTGAGTGAAAAGTTAAATACCTCAATGACAGATTGAAATGTCCCTGGGGCAGCACAATAGTTACCCTTCCAATATCAAGTGCTACAAGAATAAAAAAAAAATTATATAACAGTAATTTCAATATATTCTTCAAAAATGTGTAATCTGTATATGTGCACAAAGCACTAGCCAGGTGACTGCTGTACCTGGTATTACTGTGTTGTTACATACTACTAAGCACCCTTTTGTCCATAAAAAAATGATTTCAGTATGATTGCTGAGGGCCTGCACCGAGTGAACAGCAAAAAAAGACATAAAACATGACAAACAGATGGGGGTGAAATGAGACAAAATGGTTATGTTTTTGCCGTTTGGTGTTGTATAACAATTATTTACAAAATGTTTTGCACAAGAAAGGTTTTTTAAATTTTAGAGCACATTGAAACATACTTTTACCGCTGTTTGATGCCGGGTACAGTGCTGAAAAAAATATTCAACAAATTGCAGATATTTCTATTTGGTCCCCATGGCTACCATTTATGCTCATCATGTTTACTGTTCTTTTGCCTTACATGTTTTGTTTCCCATTTTCTCACTGTTCATCCTCAATCATCTTCTTCTTTTCTTCTTCTCCTTCTTCTCCTCTCATCCTTTTCTTCTTTTCTTTTTCTTTTCTCATTCTCCTTCTTCTTCTTCTTCTTCTTCTTCTTCTTCTCTTCTTCTTTCTTCATCATCTTCTTTTCTTGTCTTCTTCTTCTTCTTCTTCATTCTTTTCTTCTTCTTCTTCTTACTTCTTCTCTTCTTCTCTTCATCTTCTTCTTTTTCTTGTTTTCTTCTTCTTTCTCATTCTTTCACTACTTTCTTTACTCCTTCTTTCTCCTCTTTTTTTATCCTACTGATTCTTCCTCGTCTCCTTCACTTATCTTCATCTTTTCATTCTTTTTTATTTTTGTTTTATTTCAGGAGAGAGGTTGATATTCCCTGATGATAACAAAGTACCCACACAGCAATTATCTTTCCTTGCTTCATCAGTTTGGGTAAGATCTTAACTGTTTACTATCCTAGATTATTGCCTTCTAAAAA
>JZLH01S0602567.1:68059-83001 GCA_001188425.1 Eucidaris tribuloides | reverse complement strand
GGAAATGTGTCTGTATGTGTCTAGTTTTCATGTGTCTGTTGTCTGTGTGTATGTCTATGTGTTTGTGTGTGTCTGAATGTGTCTGTTCGTGTGTCTGTATGTGTTTGTGTGTGTGTCTATGTGTCTGTTTTCTGTTTGTGTGTCTGTTGTGTGTCTGCTTGTAGGTATGTGTGTCTGTGTGTGTGTGTCTGTGTGTGTCTGTGTGTGTGTCTGTGTGTGTGTCTCTGTATGTTTTTGTTTGTCTGTAAGTGTCCGTATGTGTTTGTTTGTGTGTCTGTATGTTTCTGTTCTGTTTGTGAGTCTGTAGGTGTCTGTGCGTTTGTCTGTGTGTCTGTTGTGTGTCTGCTTGTAGGTATGTGTGTCTGTGTGTGTGTCTGTGTGTGTCTGTGTGTGTGTCTGTGTGTGTCTCTCTGTATGTTTTTGTTTGTCTGTAAGTGTCCGTGTGTGTTTGTTTGTGTGTCTGTATGTTTCTGTTCTGTTTGTGTGTCTGTAGGTGTCTGTGTGTTTGTCTGTGTGTGAGTATGTGTGTCTGTGTGTATCTATATGTGGCTGTGTGTCCGTGTGTGTCTGTCTGTATGTGTATGTTTTGTGTCTGTGTTTGTCTGCATGTCTAATAATTGTGTGTCTGTTTGTATCTGTGTGACTGTACGAGTCTGTGTGTCTGTATGTGTGTATGCATCTGTTTGTGTGTCCCCGTGTTTGTCTCTGTGTCGGATTGTGTGTCTATGTGTGTCTGTATATGTCTTTGTATTTGCCTGTGTATCTGTTTTTGAGTATACACTTATATGTGTTCGTCTTTGCATGTTTTTGTGTTTGTTTCTGTGGGTCTTTGAGTTCGTTGTGCGTGGGTTTGGGTTTATGCGTTATTGTGTATATGGGGTTTGTGTATCTCTGTGTGTGTCTGTCTGTGTGTGTATGTATGCGTCTATGTACATGTATGTGCCTGTGTGTCAGTGTGTGTATGTTTGTATGTCTGTGTGTTTGTCTTTGCGCATGTCTATGTGTTTATGTGTGCGTCTCTAGTGTATGTATGTTTGTGTTTGCTTGTATGTGTGTGAATGGCTGTGTGTATCTGTTTTTGTGCATGTGTGTGTGAATTGGTAGTTGGTGTGGTGTCGGAAAGAGGGTGTACAAGTGTATGGTGTGTATTTGGACGCCTGTAAGTGTCTGTGTAAGCTTGTGTGTGGTTGTGAGTGTCAGGCAGACACACAGACACACAAACACAAAGACATACACATAAAACAGACACATACAGACACAGACATACATAATCACACTTAAACATTAAGAAACAAAAAATAGACACACAGACACACAAACACACACATACACAGACACTTACAGACAAGCAGAAATATACAGACACATACACAGACACACAGACATACAAACAGACACACAGACGCACACAGACAAACACACAATACACAGACACTATAAAAGACAACAGACACATACAGACTAGACACATCCAGACATATTGACACACAGACAGATACAGAAGCGCAAACAGACACAAACAGACACACAATCAGACACAAAGACAACACACAGACACACAAAAACACATTTACAGACACATACAGACACATAGACACAAAGACACATACATACAAACACATACAAAACACATAAACGCACACAGACACATACAGATGCATAAGTAGACACAGACACACAAACAGATCGACACACAGACAAACACAGACACACAAACACTCTCATACAGACACACACACATAAAGATTCACAGACACACACAGACACATATACAGACCCATACAGACACAACAGACACATAGACACACCGACACACACACAGACACACACATATACACACAAACAAACACACAAACAGAACAGACACATGCAGATACAGACACATACAGACGCACAAACAGACACATGCAACACAGACATACACATACAGAGACACACAGACAGAAACACACAATCAGACAAGCAAACAGATACACAAACAGACACATGCTTACACACACAAGCACACACACATATCAATATACCCACAAACAATTTAATTTATGCCGCAACATGCTTTGATTATGGCTGGCGACAATTTGTGCCGGTGGCGACAATTTGTGCCGCAACAGCCGCCACCCCCCCCCCCACCGCCTTCATTCTCGCAAATTGACCACCAGTCAACATTATCATTTTGCTATTCGGCAAATTGTAAAAACTTGTTGGATGTTGTTTGGCTGGGATCAAATTTCTTTTTGGCCAGCAAAAATGTTTTTCATCGTCGTCTGCCCCTCATTTCAGGAATAGTTGCTCTTAAATGCCTCACTATCCCATCTGTTAAATGGCTTATTCCGGAAGTGAGTCATCTTTGATACTGGTGCATTGCGGTGCTATTTATGACGTTACTCTAGGTTCCTGCCAATTTCATGCTATATTCACAAAGATGGTCTTTAATATTGCATTTTAGTGGTTTCTGATATCGGCATTTGATAATCCAAAATGATTACTCCATAGAATTATGCAATTCATAATTTGTAGTGGAAAAGAAGGAAGGTAATGACGGGAATTTCCAGTAAATTCCGGCTGTCCGTGTGTCTGTACATCACTCCGTCCGTTCATTCGAATGACCACCATCGTAATTATTAGGAAAATATTTCGATGGATTTTGATATTCGACCGAGGCATGTACTATAAAGAGTAAATGAACGTATTATATTTTGTATGAGATCCACCGAAGGCCAAGGGACAAAAGTCAATTAACTTTGCTTAAAGGGGCGTCCACTGGTGGCATGGTACGCAGGTTTGTTACTGGCAAAATATACAGTGTAAGTCAGAAAAAAAGTTAACCGTTAGAAAATTGCTAATAATTTTAAAAATTAGCAATGAATGAAAGGTTATTATATATGTTTTGAAAGAATAAAATATCTCAAATCATTTGGTATCATTTTCGTGTAATATTTGTTCACGCATGAATAAACAGGAGACATTGTTTGGGAGAGTGCAAAACTGGAAGTATTGAATTGAATGAGAGGCATTGCGTATGCTTTCTTCAGAAGCAAAGTCACACATACTTGCACACATGTGCGAGCGCACACGCAACCACAAACACACACACACACAAACACGTAAATTAAGAACACACACACACACACGAACACGTAAATTAAGAACACACACACACAAACACACACAAAACACATAAATTAAGAACACACACACACACAAACACGTAAATTAAGAACACAAACACACACGCACATGTACATAAGGCACACACATCACAGACACACATACACACACTCACAATTACACTCACATAGCATAATTGCATAATAAACTTTACTTGTAAACAAATCTCACATATTTATTTATTATCAAAATGGAATTTAAATTCAATCATAATGCCATAATGAAAGTTTGGTGCATTAACATCACAATTATTATTTTCCCTCAAAGGG
Organism: Eucidaris tribuloides; assembly: GCA_001188425.1. Classification (NCBI taxonomy): domain Eukaryota; kingdom Metazoa; phylum Echinodermata; class Echinoidea; order Cidaroida; family Cidaridae; genus Eucidaris; species Eucidaris tribuloides. Next base: position 79,564 of record JZLH01S0602567.1, on the reverse strand, counting down.
CTCAGTTAGTCTGCATTTAAATGTACTGTGTGTGTGTGTGTGTTCATTATATGCGTGTGTGCGTATGTGTGTTTGTGTGCGTAAGTATGCGTTTTTTTTATTTGAAAGCTTTATGCCCAAAAATCATATCCCACCAATAACAGATTCTGAATATCTTTCGTTCTTTTTTTTATATTAATTAATGAAAAATCTCGGTGGGGGGGGGGGTCGCGAGATTACGGGGTACCCCGAGATTTTTGACTATGTTTTACATTATAGCATCCAAAGGGTTAATAAGGTGTTAAGGTTATCCGAGTTATACCTCATCAGAAAGAGCAGATAAAGCTTTCAAATAAAAAAAAATCCCCAAAACTAAACTTGGGCTTTATCCTAAATATTATATCATTTTTCTTCCTTATCCTCATCATCTTCATTAACATCATCATCAGCCATGTTCAGCCCACTGCAGAGCAAAGGCCTCCCCAAGTTGGTGCCAAAGGTGCCTGTCTTGTGCTGATACAATCCACTTTGTGCCAATGAACTTTGTGAACTCGTCACTCCATCTAAGTTTTTGTCTACCCTGATTTCGTGATCCTAGCCATGGTCTCCATTCTGTGATACGTTTGGTCCATCTACTGTAATGTGATCTTTATCAAGGTGACCAGCCCATCTCCATTTCTTTCTTTAATTGCTTCCATTATATTTGCTACTCTAGTCTGGTTCCTAATCCATTGTAAGGTTTTCCTGTCACGTTTTGTTATTCCTAGCACGGTACGTTCCATACTGTGGTGAATGGTTTTCAGTTTATGTTCCATTTTCTTTGTTAAAGACCAGGTTTCAGAACCGTTAGTCATTGCCGGTATAACACATTGGTTAAAGACTTTTCTCTTAATTAAGGCAAATAGGCATATTGCTCTTCATAATATCATTGAAATTCCCAAAAGCGTTGCATCGATCCAACTCTTGTCCTGCTTTTAATTTCTTCCAGTTGTTCACGATCCATTCTAATGTGTTATCCATGGGTAGATATAGCGATCCACCTTCTCAATTTCAGTAGTATCCATTATGGTTTTCTGCTGTGTAACAAATGTGGTAAACTTAACTTTGTTTAGCCCTTTACTTTCCCAGTCCAGTTTGCGATTTATTGCCTGCAGTGCAGTGATGATAAAATTGGGTGAGACTGTATCTCCCTGCCGGACTCCTCTGTTGATGGGGAATACACTACTGGCTTTGTGCAGGTGAATGGTTGCAGTCGCTTGGCTATACATCTCCTGAATGAGTTTGATGTATTTATGGTGCACACCTTGTACCTGTAAAGCTGTTATTACTGCCTGAAATTCAATGCTGTCAAAGGCTTGTGCAAAATCGACAAAGGCCACGCACAAGTGTTGTCTGTATTCACAATTTTTTTTTGGTCCTAATAGCTGGTTGATTGTGTTGAGATGGTCTGTTGTAGAAAATCCACTTCTGAATCAAGCTTGTTTCGTTGGTTGGTTAAAATCTAAAATTCCAGTGATTCTGTTGGTTAGAACTTTAGTGAATAGTTTGTAGGTGTTTGGCCTGTAGTGTTTTTTTTTAATCCTTAAAGTCTCCTTTTTGTGGATGAGGATTATGATTGCATTGTCTGGTGTTTGTATTTTTTTTTAAGCAGAGTGTGAATAGCTTGGCCAGTTGTTCCAGGATGACATCTGCTCCATCTCTAAGTACCAGTACTTCATCACTGCTTGGCGCTTTATCACGTTTAATTTCTTGGAGGGCTTTAGCAACCTCATCTACTCCCACCGGTGGTATGTCCTCGTCAGTGCCTATGCAGTACAGGTGCTGGTAAAAATCATTCACATATCTGGTCTCTGTCATGAATTATTCTTCCATCCTCTCCTTAATAGCTATCATTAGCGATTTCCCAATGGAAAGTTTGACTTTAATTGCTTTGTAGCTGCTATTACTTTGGCTGGTCTCTTGAATTTTCTTGATGTTAAAGTTGCGAATTTCATTTTCATGCGTTTTGTAATGATTTTTCGCAATTTGGTATACTCTATGTAATCTTTCTGTGTTCACACATTCATCTTTCTCCTCTTCCCCAACAGATCAAGGGTCTCAATAGGGATCTTGTCAGCTGTTTGGTTTTCCCTTTTCCCTGCAACCTCCAAAGCACAATTTTAAACACTGTTGGAAAATTTATCGCAGATATCATTTACATCTTCTTGATTGACATCATCTTGTAGTATTTGGAATCTGTTCGTCAGTTGTAGTTGAAACTCTTCCCTACATTGTGTAAGCTTGTCCACATGTAGGCCGATCTTTTTCTTCCTTATTAGCTTACCTCTTTCTAGTTCAAAATTGATGAGCAGTTTTGCTCTCACAAGCCTGTGGTCACGTCCAGTGATGGAGAGGTTTAACACTGAAACATCTGTAAAGGTGTCCGGTCTGTTGGTAAGAAAGAAATCAATTTCGTTCGTAGTGGTACCACTTGGACTTCGCCATGTCTATTTTCGATGTTCCTTTTTCTTAAAAGAAAGAGTTCATTACTTTTAAGCCTCTACTCAAGGCAAATTCTAGTAGGCGACCTCTTCTATCATTCCTAGTACCTATTCCGAATTTTCCTAACATCACCTCGCTGTCACCTTTTCTTTTGTCAAGTTTAGCATTGAAGTCTCCCATAACTATAGTATGATTTGCTTTATCCTCAGTAGTAGTAGTTTGTCAATTTCCTCATAAACCAAATCGACCTCTTCATCAGTATATTTGGATGTTGGAAGGTATACTTGGATGATTTTCATGATGTGTCTCTTGGGGATTTTTAGGATGATCTGAGCTACTATGTCTGAAGTGTTCTTGTAGCTGATTACATTTGATGCTATGGTTTTGTGAAGAAGGAAACCCACCCCTCCTATGCTACTCTCCTCCTTTCCCTTTGTGTACAGCTAATGTCCACTTTTCCGATTTTGTACGTGTTCGACCCGGCGTCGAACCTAACATAATCCTATTATGTCCCACGTGATGTTGTTATACGTTCAGATGGTCACGTCCTTTAAGGAGCCTGTCCTTGCCCAGAGATTCGTAGCACCCTCTGCTGCCATAGTCTTGAGGGGGTGTGGCTTTGACTCACCATGCTGGCCACAGTTGCATGTTGGTGAGTTGTGGATGCCGTTGATCAATCATGATTCCTCTGTCTTTAGATGGCATTTCCTCCATCATGGTCCCACTATCCTACTCACGTTGGCTGAGTTGGCCAGGTTATTTCCCGCCGCCAGGGGCTCGGCCTTGGCGTTATGCTGACAGAACTGGCATTGCATCAGTAGGCCACAGTTTCAGTCAGGTTTCAATACCTTCCTGGGGCAATTGACCTCAATGGTCATACACTTACATATTTCCAAAACTCCATGACTTTCAAAAACTAAAAACTGTAAATTTCCATGACCATTCTCCAATTTTACAGCATAAAAAACTATGTCATCGCAATACTAGCCACCTCCCAATCAAGAGTCATTTAAAGTATAATCTTTAAAAAATGCTGATTTTCTATGACTTTCCAAAAGAAATTGGTAAATTCCCTGATTTTCCCTGACTTTTGATTCTGGGGAAAGTATTTTAAGATTTTCTGACCTGTTTGAGCCTTGTAAAGCTTCGTTCTGCCGTGTCAGCCTGAATAAAGGGTCACATCAAAGAGGACATCTGACAGAGGTCATAACCCAATGACATAACTTGACGGGACACCTTCCTGAACCAAGTAGTCTAGGAACACCTTCCTGGACCAGGTAGTCTAGGAACCCTTCCTGGACCATGTAGTCTAGGAACCCCTTCCTGGACCATGTAGTCTAGGAACCCCTTCCTGGACCAAGAAGTCTATGAATCCCTTCCTGGACTAGGTAGTCTGGGAACCCCTTCCTGGACCAAGTAGTTTAGGAGCCACTTTCTGGACCAAGTAGTCTAGGAACCCCTTCCTGGACCAGGTAGCCTAGGAACCCCTTCCTGGACCAAGTAGTCTAGGAACCCCTTCCCGAATCAGGTAGTCTAGGAACTGTTAAAAATAAGTAGTAAATAAGAAGAAGTAAATAATTATACGAAAATTAATTTTAAAAAAAGAGTGCTACAAATATAAAATCAAATAAAATCATGATTACGTAGGCATTCGTTGCAAGTGTGCGCAATTAAAATTGGGAAAAGATAAATGAATAATTCGTTAGCCCAAATTAAGCACTTACCTTTAGAAAACAGGCCAGAATTCTATACAGCCAATAGGATAAAAGAATAGATATTCGAACGATGAAACCTTCCCCAATTATCTGACATTTCAACTGGTTCATATCCGGCACAAGGATAGCCTTTTTACAAGGCATTGTGGGTGTGGGTTGTCCCTCACGCCATTAAGCCTCTGAGCAGTAGTTGTATCCCGTGTGCCTAAAAAGAGACTAATTAAAATGCCTACACTCCTGGCGCACCGAAAGATTGGCTGAGGGGCTTCGTGAGAGCAAAACTGCACATCAATTTTAAACTAGAAAGAGGTAAGCTAATAAGGAAGAAGAAGATCGGCCTAAATGTGGACAAGCTTACACAATGTAGGGTTTCAACTACAATTGACGAACAGATTCCAAATACTACAAGATGATTTCAATCAAGAAGATGTAAATGATATCTGCGATAAATTTTCCAACAGTGTCTAAAATTGTGCTTTGGAGGTTGCAGGGAAAAGGGAAAACTAAACAGCTGACAAGATCTCAATTGAGACCCTTGATCTGTTGGGGAAGAGGAGAAAGATGAATGTGTCAACACAGAAAGATTACATAGAGTATACCAAATTGTGAAAAACCAGTAAAAAAACGCATGAAAAATGAAATTCGCAACTTCAACATCAAGAAAATCCAAGAGACCAGCCAAAGTAATAGCAGCTACAAAGTAATTAAAATCAAACTTTTCATTGGGAAATCGCTAATTATAGCTGTTAAGGAGTGGATGGAAGAATAATTCATGACAGAGACCAGATATGTGAAGGATTTTTACCAGCATCTGTACTGCATAGGCACTGACGAGGACATACCACCGGTAGGAGTAGATGAGGTTGCTAAAGCCCTCCAAGAAATTAAGCGTGGTAAAGCGCCAGGCAGTGATGAAGTACTGGTACTTACAAATGGAGCAGATGTCATCCTGGAACAACTGGCCAAGCTATCCACACTCTGCTTAGAAAAAAAATACAAACACCAGACAGGTGGAACAATGCAATCATAATCCTCATCCACAAAAAGGAGACTTTAAGGATAATAAAAAACACTGCAGGCCAATCACCTACAAACTATTCACTAAAGTTCTAACCAACAGAATCACTGGAATTTTAGATTTTAACCAACCAAGGAAACAAGCTTGATTCAGAAGTGGATTTTCTACAACAGACCATCTCAACACAATTAACCAGCTATTAGGACAAAAAAGAACAACTTGTGAATAAAGACAACACCTGTGCGTGGCCTTTGTCGATTTTGCACAAGCCTTTGACAGCATTGAATTTCAGGCAGTAATAACAGCTTTACAGGTACAAGGTGTGCACCATAAACGCATCAAACTCCTTCAGGAGATGTATAGCCAAGCGACTGCAACCATTCACCTGCACAAAGACAGTAGTGTATTCCCCATCAACAGAGGAGTCCGGCAGGGAGGTACAGTCTCACCTAATCTTATCATCGCTGCACTGCAGGAAATAAATTGCAAACTGGACTGGGAAAGTAAAGGGCTAAACAAAGTTAAGTTTACCACATTTGATACAGAGCAGAGAATCATAATGCATACTACTGAAATTGAGAAGGTAGATCGCTATATCTACCCATGGATTACACATTAGAATGGATCGTGAACAACTGGAAGAAATTAAAAGCAGGACAAGAGTTGGATCGATGCAACGCTTTTGGGAATTTCAATGATATTATGAAGAGCAATATGCCTTTCTGCCTTAAGAGAAAAGTCTTTAACCAATGTGTTATACCGGCAATGACTTACGGATCTGAAACCTGGTCTGTAACAAAGAAAATGGAACATAAACTGAAAACCACTCAACAAAGTATGGAATGTACCGTGCTAGGAATAAAAACGTGATAGGAAAACCTTACAGTGGATTAGGAACTAGACTAGAGTAGCAAATATAATGGAAGCAATAAAAGAAAGAAATGGAGATGGGCTGGCCACCTTGATAAAGATCACATTACAGTAGATGGACCAAACGTATCACAGAATGGTGACCGTGGCTAGGATCACGAAATCAGGGTAGACAAAAACTTAGATGGAGTGACGAGTTCACAAAGTTCATTGGCACAAAGTGGATTGTATCAGCACAAGACAGGCACCTTTGGCACCAACTTGGGGAGGCCTTTGCTCTGCAGTGGGCTGAACATGGCTGATGATGATGTTAATGAAGATGATGAGGATAAGGAAGAAAAAAAAATGATATATCATTTAGAATTAAAGCCCAAGTTTAGTTTTGGGGATTTTTTGTTATTTGAAAGCTTTATCTGCTCTTTCTGATGAGGTATAACTCGAATAACCTTAACACCTTATTAACCCTTTGGATGCTATAATGTAAAACATAGTCAAAAATCTCGGGGTACCCCGTAATCTCGGGGTACCCCCCCCCCCGAGATTTTTCATTAATTAATTAACAAACAAAAAAACGAAAGATATTCAGAATCTGTTATTGGTGGGATATGATCTTTGGGCATAAAGCTTTCAAATAAAAAAAAACACTTACGCACACAAACACACATACGCACACACACGCATATAATGAACACACACACAGTACATTTAAATGCAGACTAACTGAGCCCTTTGAGGGAAAATAATAATTGTGATGTTAATGCACCAAACTTTCATTATGGCGTTATGATTGAATTTAAATTCCATTTTGATAATAAATGGAAATGTGAGATTTGTTTACGAGTAAAGTTTATTATGCGATTATGCTATGTAAGTGTAATTGTGAGTGTGTGTATGTGTGTCTGTGCTGTGTGTGCCTTATGTGCATGTTCGTGTGTGTTTGTGTTCTTAATTTACGTGTTTGTGTGTGTGTATGTGTGTTCTTAATTTACGTGTTTGTGTATGTTTGTGTGTATGTGTGTTTGTGGTTGCGTGTGCGCTCGCACATGTGTGCAAGTATGTGTGACTTTGCTTCTGAAGAAAGCATACGCAATGCCTCTCATTCAATTCAATACTTCGAGTTTTGCACTCTCCCAAACAATGTCTCATGTTTATTCATGCGTGAAAAAAATATTACACGAAAATGATACCAAATGATTTGAGATATATCACTATTTCAAAACATATATAATAATCTTTCATTCATTGCTAATTTTTAAAATTATTAGCAATTTTCTAACGGTTAACTGTTTTTCTGACTTACACTGTATATATATTGCCAGTAACAAACCTGCGTACCATGCCACCAGTAGACGCCCCTGGCTGTAATTAACCATGAAGCACAATTTAAGCAAAGTTAATTGACTTTTGTCGCTTGGCCTTCGGTGGATCTCATACAAACTATAATAAGTTCATTTACTCTTTATGGTGCATGCCTCGGTCGAATATCAAAATCCATCGAACTATTTTCCTAATAATTATGATGGTGGTCATTCGAATGAACGGACGGAGTGATGTACAGACACACGGACAGCCGGAATTTAATGGAAATTCCCGTCATTACCTTCCTTCTTTTCCATTACAAATTATGAATTGCAAAATTATATGGAGTAATCATTTTGGCTTATCAAATGCCGATATCAGAAACCACTAAAATGCAATATTAAAGACCATCTTTGTGAATATAGCATGAAATTGGCTGGAACCTAGAGTAACGTCACAAATAGCACCGCAATGCACCAGTATCAAAGATGACTCACTTCCGGAATAAGCCAATTAACAGATGGGATTGTGAGGCATTTAAGTTGATCCCAGCCAAACAACATCCAACAAGTTTTTACAATTTGCCGAATAGCAAAATGATAATGTTGACTGGTGGTCAATTTGCCGACTGGGTGCGTGAATTTGCCGACTTCGAGCATTAACGGGGGGGGGGGGTGACGGCCCCGTACGTATGAATGAATTTCCTATTGTTCTTTTTTTTCTGAAAGTTTACCTGCACCTGTACATTAGGATGTTCAAAATAGTTTACAACTAGTTTCCATCAAATCACCACTTTGCAAAACTTGGCCCAACCAAACTGCTTGGTACTTGACCCCGGCCCGATGACGTTATCTACACATGCGCAAATTGCAATTATGAACTAGATATACGTAATAACGTACGTAAAGTTTACTAGGAATTGCAGTTACCTGAAAAGTGTTATTTAAATTTGAACATATCAAAAACTGAATGATTATTTGCAATAACCTACGTATACATTTCACCGAAATCTGCATACTACCAGCATGCACCTGTTCATTAATTCACTTCCCGAATATATGCAAATGTCAGTGGGGATCCCCGTTTCCCGATACAATTATTGTATGTGGAGCAAACTTCGGAGTGATTACTTGCAATAGTAACAGTCCATTTTAGTGTTGCGCATTTCTTTAGTGTCGAAGTACCTTGACATTCTTGCTCATCATGTCTGTCAGTAAGTTAATTCGCAGTGGAATGATGGCTTCTTACGTCGGCTTAAATGTTGGCGGGAAAGTGTACCGGGCGAGCACGACCATCCTGACTCGTGAACCAAACAGTATGCTCAGCGTGATGTTGAATGGTAGGGTACCGTCAGCGAAAGACAATCATGGAAACTATCTCATCGATCGAGACGGTGATGTTTTCCGTCACGTATTAAACTATCTTCGATATGGACGACTCGTTTTACCACGGGATTTCAATGATCTCGACTTGTTGACTTTTGACGCAGATTTCTACCAACTTCGCATGCTGCAGGCGCATACTCAAAGTGTGACACATTTTTCACAACCAACATCGAGATGACCATTAAATTCATTTGATACTTTTGATTTGTTATTGAGTGACGATGGCACTTACACATTTTACACAAACAAAGAAACAAATGTCCATTTTGTTCTCCCATTTCTACGTGATTACCCTAACAGTCACCCGAGCGTTGTATGTGATGCCGTTCAAACAATATATTTCACCTTAGACAGCAATTTCGCCTACAAGATGATACCACAGGGAGGAGGTAGATGTTATCCAACTACAAAAGAGGAGATTTTTCAGAATGTGAATTATGCCATGGGTATTAAACGTAGTCCTAATCCGCCAGAAAAATTACCCAACGGCTTCAAGTGGCGTTTCAGGTGATTGCAAACGTTTCGATCGACGGTGAACAGGGAATTGCCAGTATATAACTTCCATTTTGTCGGCCAATGAGAAAACGGCAAGAATCTCCACCGGGCAAACCAAAAGCAGAACACTTTCTTAGACAACTACTTATCAACTGACCTGGGCCCCTCATTTGAAAAATCCTGGTTCCTCCAGTGACGGGTCAAAGTGGAAAGAGTCTACAGTCTACTTTATTTTCTTACAAAAATGTTGTACAAGGGCAGCGTAACGTACGTTAAATTGGGAGGGGTCAGTAAAAAAAAACTTTAGAGTCAAAAGAAGCAAACTGGAGATATGTAATGTAGATATTTTCAGCCAAAATTTACATTTATATCCAATGTTGATGTGCTTTCCTTGTTGTGTATCTTGCACAAAACATGTAGAGTGTATATTTCGCAAGCGAGCGTTGTTGTTCTTTTTTTTTGGGGGGGGGCAGAAAGTTGGGATGTTTCACGTTTTAAACTCGCCTTGTGGACTATTTTGGCGCTATTACAAGTATGTTTTTTTTTTGTTTTATTACTATATTAAAAGAAAGAGACATGATTGGGGGTAGTCCTCAGCTCGGGATGAAACTTTTTTTTAGAATCAAGTAAACTGTGCAAGGATATAACTGTGAAAATTTGGTAGTCAAAAGTCGACGTTTTCTAAAATAACTTCCATCAGTATGCCTCTGCCAAACATATCTGTTGTGTAGCAGTCTATGGGATTTCATTCTTTCGAGCCTCGAGAGAAAAAACGTGAATATGTTTTTGCTTGATTTGGATTAGGTAAACAAATGTAAGATAAAACCTTCCAGCCAGGAGATACACTCCATGTGGTGTATCCACTGATATACCTTTCAACCAGTTTGGTTGGAGAGGCATTTTTGCTATTTCTCCCAATTATGGGGGCACATCTAACTTAGAAAAAGGGGATATTATTAGCCTGTAAGTACTACTGGTATTGGGCCAAACAGAGGGTTGGGCCCAACTTTTGTGTATTACTACCCCATGGTCATGACAGGTACATTTAAGCTAAGCAGCTGTTACGCGCTTGAAGCTGTAAATGACCCGACCAGGGTGCCCATTTGTACACCTGGGTGGAGAGCAGCAAAGCAGAATAAAAAAGTCTTGCTGAAGGACATTAATGCCGGGCGGGCGTCGTGTTTTAGAATGAAATACGGGTGGCGCTTATTGAGTTTTGCCATGAAACCGTGTTTTTTTTCTTCCAAAAATCACCAAATTACAGGTTTTAGTGAATTTTGAAAAAGAAAATGCTAGAGCACACGTGGCTTGCCTGCGGTCACTGTGCGCCTGTAGTGCTTTATGGGCTCCGCCACGTGGGGCAAGATATTTGCGCTGATTTGCTGAGTGGAAATATGGTGTTTTCGGAATGAAAGTGTGACATGTCTAATGGCACTCATTGAGTTATCCCATGAAACCTTGTTTTCCAAATCACCAAATAAGAGGTTATGGTGAATTTTAACAAAAACGAAAATGAACGCCAGGTAATTATTAATTTGTTGAATTGGGGTGGAAAAATGCAGTTGCTTTAAGGAACAACGTAATGTCAGTGATTTTAGTATCTCGGGCAGTCTGAGGTCTGTAACGTCTATTGCTTCATAAAGCTTCTATGTTTGGGGGTTGTTCAAGTGAAAATCTTTTAAAATCATTCCGGGGAAAATTTGCAGCAGGTTTGTAATATAAACATAGCACTTTTGTATGTATATATGCCGTATACATAGGTCTTTGGTATGTATATGTACGTCGTTTAGGTTAAGTGTTTCATTGGATTTTTTAATGGGCTTGGCGAGAGTGGTAGTTTGACCGGGAGCAAATTCTATAATTTTTCATTAGCAGAAGTAAAATTGTCAATTACTTTTAGTTTGTCTGCATTTGCCCCAAGCAATATTACAATATTGGTCTTGACGAGTTGGTGGTGCAATTTTGCGTAACAATATTTTTAAAAACGTAAAGAGTATAACAGTAATGTCATTAGTTATTTACACTTTTGTTTAGGAGAATAATGACCTTCACTGAATTATTGTTAAAACTGTAGTAGGTTATATTTTCCTATATATTGGATATTAACTTACAGATCGTCTGTAAAATTTTGAAAACAAAACATGTTCTATACTTTTAAGGGCATAATTATAGTAAAGACGTTTACAAGAGCATTTGTAACTTCTGAAACCTTGACAACATTATAAAAAATCTACATTTCTAGAAAGGTTATACTTTCATTAAC